>QANT01002489.1:0-13162 GCA_003254885.1 Purshia tridentata
AGACCAATTTATCTTTTATCACAGCGAATATGTTTTTTCTTATCATTAATTTATCACAAAAAAGTAATAAGGAAGAAATATGTTTTTTCTTATCAAATAGAATAAGCCTTTTTTGACATTGTAAATACTATGAAAAATTGAGAGTAATGAATCATTTAACTTTTAAAAAAAATAAGAAAAAAGTTCGCGAAAGTCTAAAGAAAAATATTTGGGTCACCCTAAGGGGTGACCTCAAGGTTCACCCCACCCCTTGATTTTATAATTTCGACAATGTTGATGCATAATCGGAACCGTTCATATTTTAGATTACCTATTATAGATCATCTATGCAAAAAATCAACTCAATCGGAAATCATTTGGTTATATAATTGTTGTCAATTAAAGAGAAAAAATGAATGGTTCCGAATTAAAAAGTGATTTTTTGACTAAACCGTTGATTTTTTCTATTTAATTGACAACAATTCTATAATCAAATGATTTCCGATTGAGTTGATTTTTTGTATAGATGATCTATAATAGGTGATCTAAAATATGAACGGTTCCGATTATGCGTCAACATTATCGAAATTATAAAATCAAGGGTGGGTCCACCCTTGGGGTGACCAGAAAATTGTTCAAGTCTAAAAATCAAAAATCACCGCGAAACGTTACGTGGCTTTTTTTAATAGCAGAATATGTGATACCGTGCTTATATAACTCCACCTCCACCTCCACCACCACACACGCAAACGGCACTCGGACTACATTCGTTAAACCAAGCAGATTCAGTCTAGTCTCGGCGATCACTCCAATGGGTTTGAAGGTCTGCTTTCAATTCTGCTCTTTCCATAGTTTTTTATTCTAAATAGTAAATACATGTTTATTTGTTTCTCAATCCTCCTATCGTTAATTTCTGTTTGGTTTAGTTTTTTTGGGATGTTGCAGTGGAATTAGTTCAGATCTGTATGTTACTTTGTTTCTTTTGAATCTCTCCAATCTACTATACTAACCCAAGTTACTATCTACCAACACCCTATAATTTTATTTAAGAGAACGTCATCTGATCGATTTGTAATCTTATGAGATTATCATATCATTTGGCTGATAAAAATATGAATTTCCCATTAAAAAATTTGATTTCTGCTTCTGCTTCAATGAAGTTACAAGTCTTTTGAGGGTCCTGCAGATTTACTTAATTACCATTCAATGAGGAAGTTACATTTCAGTGATCGGAACCGTCAATATTTAGAACATCCTTCAAGTCATCTCTGTAAAACTCAGCTTTTAGCCATTTGATTAACATCACCATCATTTCAATTTTATCTAACAAACTGTGTTTGTATATACAGTTTGGATGGCCAAACAATTACCGATTTGTTTGATTTTTTACAGGGATCTATAAAATGAACGGTTTTGATCATTAAACTTGATTGCCGGATAATTCCGTATTCCGTAGTTCTTGGGATTAATGTTATTTTAATTTATATATGATTTGGATCTGCGTGCTTGTACTTGGAATGATGGTGTTCTGTATGACATTTGATTGGGATGGGTTCATGCAGGAGGAGTTTGAGGAACATGCTGAGAAAGCGAAGACCCTTCCAGAGACAACAAGCAATGAGAACAAGCTCATCCTCTATGGGCTGTACAAGCAAGCCACTGTTGGAGCAGTAAACACCAGTTAGTACTATTTTTCGTTGTTCTGTCATTGCTTTACAAACCTTTTATTTCGTGTATAGCCAACTGTCCTCTAAATTTACTGTTCATGTTTGCTCCTTTGTGGATGACTTGTAGGCCGTCCTGGGATTTTCAATATGAGGGACAGAGCAAAGTGGGATGCATGGAAGGCTGTTGAAGGTGATATACTTATGAGCAAACTGAGTTTTAACATTTCATGTCAACCTTCTCATACTCTAACATAATTCTAAAATAATTTTTCTTTTTTTGGCAGGGAAATCCAAGGATGAAGCCATGGGCGATTATGTTACAAAGGTGAAACAGTTGCTGGAAGAAGCAGGAGCTTCTACTTGATTTCCTGTGGTGTTACCTTGTGTTCCTTATCTTATATTTTAAAGCAAAATAAACTTTATTTAGTTGTTTCGCACTGATACTCTGTTGTATCTTTAAATTGTGTGAATGACTACATCTATGAGATAATTTCATTTGATAAGGTTTGAGTAAATGGTTTCAATTCAATTGCTGGAGTGGTATGCAGTTTTTACTATTACTTCTCTTTCTATATTCTGAGCCTAGGGAATGCTTATGAGAATGTTTAGAGCTAGTTTGGTATCATTTTACAAAAATTGTTTTGCAAAACGAAATCGAGTTATTGTTCACAAATTTAGATTATTTGTATACATTTTATATGAGCCGTAAGTTTAACCCATGGAAAACTTTCCATCTGTTCTATCTATTTGCTCATGAAAACTTGATTACTATTTGAAAATCCTTAGGACTACATGAAGAACAAAAATGGTGAACGGTTAAAGTTTTTAGATTCTCATTTGCACAGTTGTTGAAGTATTGTTAGTAATCAGTTCTCGAACAAAATTTTATTGTGAACGATAGCAATTGATAGATGCCATACATTAACTTATATATTTTATATAATTAAAACGCCTTCATAAGTTTAGTGAGAAATGTGTTAGAATTAGAATAGGTATTCTTTCAATGTACCCTACTTTCATGATTTATATCATTTTCATTCGTATGACCTTCTGTTTTGACCCTCGCGATGATTTACTGAAGATTAATCAACATATTCTGAAGCCAAACCCCACCCCCCATCCCAAAAAAAGATGAAGCCAAAAGAATAAAGAGCAACACATTCAGATGCTACCATAAACAAAGTGGAATGATTTCATTTCCACGAGGACATCTAACTGCCACCCTTATGGCTTGGATCAGGATACATACAAAAAGAGCAAACGAATTTGGTGGACAAGGATTTGAAATCAGGTCCGGAGATTCATTGAACAAAAGGATATCTAGAAATATAATAGTCCCTTACACGAGAAGCACCATCTCTGGCAAGAATACCCTCAAGATCTCCAATAATTCTGGCCAACCAAATCTCCAAATTTCTCTGGATTTCTTTTAAGTTGTTTCTAATGGAGTCCAAAGACCTTTTGGTTGTAAGTTTGGCCTGGTTCCCCCGCTCATCCCCATAATAACTCTTTCCAATTTCAGTTTGTACTGCCATCAACTTCTGTCCAGTTTCTGACGCACGTTGCTGAAGTCTAAATGATTCAAGTAAAAATTCAGTCTGTCTTTGTGTACGAAACTCCGGACTGAGTGTGGGTTCACAGGGATCACTAGCCTGCTGTAAAAACAAGGAAATATCATACAAATGGACATGCTTCAACAAGAAAATATGAGGATTGTATTCAAAATGATTAATAGAGGATGCTAACATACTTAATTTTCCAATATAACAGACACTAACAGCAAACCTCTTGCCTACTTGACACGTTATAAGGCAGAAAATTCAAAATAACAAAGCATTTACTTTGCATATATAAAGAACTATTCTTTTCTTGCTTTTTTTCTCTTTTCTTTTTCACTTCTGCTGTATTTTCTTCTGTTAGTTATTAGGCTTACTACAAGCATCAACAGATCAGAAAGATTATAAAATAGCATAAAAGAAGTAAAACAAGGGTGTTTAACCTTTACCATTCTTCTGCATAAATCATCTATCTTCCCTGCAAGACCTTGATACCTCTTTGCCTGCTTCCTCATCAATGAAGGTACCTTAGAAGGATCACTCTTTCCAATATTTTCCATATTCAGTAGTTCCTGTTCAAGTAATTTTAGTTTGGAGAACACTCCGGTTGATTCACCATCTACCTTCCAAGGAGACTCCCTTCTAGGCAAGAAAAACATGTTGATCTCTCATTAGCTGCAGAGTATTAATTAAATGTCTCAGAAATAATCAGTATACAGACTTCTAAATATATACCTTGGTACAAATTGCTTCATATGACAAAATGGTTCAAGGGATTCATACTGTACATCCTGCATAAGGAGAAAAAATTATAAATTTAAGATACACGGGAAATACCGTGCCAATTTGATCAATAAGGAAAAGAAAAAATAGGTCAAGAAAATAGTTAAAGTCCTCTAATAAAGAAATCTTTTAGAAACAATATCATCAAATCTGTCTTTCTCCTAGTATGTATGTATTAATGTATTTATGCATGTATATATTTAATTGATACAGGTGTTCAAACCAGCAGTGTGGTAAAGAAAGATCACACGGAATGTCTTTTTAATTGGTTCCAACTAACTATGGTGGCTCAAATGGGCCAGCATGTCAGTCTTACCATTTCCAAGGGACAAGGTTAAGATCAATAAATTCTTGCCACCTAAAAGAGAGGCATGCTTTTAGCAAGTCATAAATATGTCATGTTTCAAAACCCCAAGAAAGAAGTTAAATTTACATCTAAAAAAAAGAAAACAAAGAATAAAGAAATAAATTTGAGGACCCATAAAGGAAAACAAAAAGACGTTAAAAAGTTTTTCCATTTTTCTAAAAGAAACACAAGTTCATCAAATAATTGGAAGAGAATATTGGTGTTGAACTTATTATTGCAGCCAGAAGTTGCCTATCCCCTTATGGAGACTAAGACAAGATGCCAAGTTATCTAATTTCTGGATAAATACTCGGCATATAACAGCAACAGATGCCGGCCAAAATGCAACTTGTTTGTTTGCTAGTGCTGAAGAAGACAATGGACCTGTATCTTACCAAGGGTTGACTTCTTTTGAAAATTGTTTCTGCTAAAATGCTAACAATTAGCTGTAAATTTATTCAATTGCTTTTTCATTCATGTAAATAATAAATTAATTTTCTTATGGTACCATGTTGCCAGGTTGGTGATCCAGACACATCAACTATATAATCATACTGTGGATAAGAATGGTCCAACAAAAGACAGTGAGGTTTAATTGTGCGCACCAAGAGATTAGTAGGCTCTCTAGCAGTGATGGAGTGGACCATAAGGAGCATATCAACATATTTTTAAAGTATTTATGAGGGCAACTGCAAATTATGCAACGGTAAACGATCAGCCACATGGTAAATGGCTGTATGCATTCACAAGAAAGGTATATAGGAACCATATATGAGTCAATGAACCATATATTTGTTTACGGGAAAGCTGTAGATTCAAAAGATGTTTTCATTTTTATTGGAGGGTGTTGGGAATACACTCAAAGACTAAGGTCCATGCGTATTTGACAAGACTCAAAAGAAGTTCTAAGAACAAACACAACCAAGAAAGGCCTAGCAATTAGCAAAAGAAATCATTGCAGGGTCTGAATGGGGAAAGCATTCCAAAAACACAATGACCCAACACGCAAAATTGAATGGACAACATTGTAATTGTAAAATTTATAAGCACCCTAATGAGCGAAAGAAGAAAAAGAAGAAGCAAATGGAGGCAAACCTGCCAGATTTTGGAAGCCTCGGCCACCAAGTCAGAGTCAAAGCCAAAGCCAAAGGCATTGTCGTCATAGACATTGACACCCTTGACCTGTTGTTGTAGTAGGCCACAGTGTTCCTGCTCAGCCTCAGCTCCTCCTCCTCCTCCTCTTTCTCTGGTGGCCATAAACCCAATCATGTCGTCCCTCTCACCCACCTCTCTCTCCAAATCTCGAATCCTCGCCGTCGACTCGTCCTGGGTTCTCTCCAAGTCCTCAATCCTGCTATGGAGGTGAGCTATTTCGTGGCTGGCGGCGTCGATCTGGTTCAGCAGCCGCTTCTCCTCCGCCTGCCAAGCGTTGCGGTGGCTGGCGAAGATCTCCACCACCCTCGCATTGGCCTTGGAGTCCTCTTTTCTTCTTGATCTCATCTGCTTCACTAGCTCTTCTAGTTCGCTCACTTGCCTCTGTAGCTCTTGGAACTTGGTTGGAGCTAAAGCCAAGTATAAGCCCAAGCTCAGACCCAAGTACGAGCACATAAGCTTCTTCACTTCTTCTTGTTCATCTTCTGCTTGTGTTTCTAGTTCTGCTTGTTGTATATGTTGGTTTCGAGCCATGACTGTTCTGCAACTAGTAGTACTGGGGCTGTGTTATTGAGTGAGAGAGAGAGAGAGAGAGAGAGACAGAGGGAAAAGGAGCTTTCGGTTTGGGATTGCGTTTGATTGGGAAGTGGGTCGCTTTTGGGTGGGTTGTTTGCGACTGTGAGCAAAGTTTTGGTAAGTTCTGGTCTTTTATGGGTAAAGGGAGAAGGAGAGAGGGAAAAAGGAGCCTTTGGGTCTGGGATTGTCAATGACTCAATTGACTCAAACGTGTGAGGTTGGGAAGTGAGTCGCTTTTCGATGTGGAAGCTTTTCGCTTTTGGGTACTACTCCCATTCTTGGATGTATGCAAGTATGCAATTTGGGCCGGGTCAACCCGAATCCAATCCCGTGTTTGAACTTGTGTGGGTTTATTTGAAAATGTTAAAGTCCACTCAAACCGAACAGACCTCTGCCCGATATTTTTGGGTATAGATCATGCCCATCTCAATCTAAACTAAGGGTCGAATTCCAACTCATATTGTAGTATGATACTTGTAAAAGTGAGAACATTACTCGATACTCACTATCCAAACCTGTTCTATAAAGTCTGTCCCCTGTACCCTCTGGCGAATTAACTCTCACTTGTCCTTAGCTGAATATTTATTTTTAGAATCAATTATGTGATCCAGGAAATTTGTCCATTCATCTAGTTTGCAATCATAGGTTGTTGGCAGGTGTAAGTTCCTTCCAAATAATGAAAAGAATAATATAGAAATGAGACTGCTACCCACCAAGATTCATTGTTATTCAACTTCGTAATATAACATTTTCTATTAGCCATGAACACCTGTTGGTGACTAGCTGATTCAACTCAAATTCATAAACCAAGGAGCTTGCAATGGACAGTTTATTAATAAGAATACATTGGAAGTGTAACAATGGCAACCCCTCGCAAACAACACCTCAATGAATCTGCTGACGCTTATATTTCTTTCAACTATTCCTCCACTGTTGCATCTCATTCATTAACTGTACATGATTACACTATTTGTGAACATTTGCACGGTACGTAAACTTTATCTGCAGACGATACAAGTTTTTAGACCCAAAAAAGTTGCAACAATATCATCGATCCTTCATCTCTGTTTCAACTCAAGGATGTTACAGTAGTTGAACTGCTGCAATGGTTGGGATTTTCTCTCGCAATTTCTGTGTGACAGCAACCCTAACAGTCATCACCCCTGCAGCTGGACCTGTGATCCGGACTTTCACTATAGGCTCCTCGATTACCACAAGTTCAAGAGATCCACCTGCGGCCCCCACTAAGTAGGGTCTGATTTCTTCAAGTACCTGGAACAGTTGGTACATATAAGATGGCATCCTTGAAATCAAGCACCAAACTTCCTCAGTTTATTGGTAAGTTGGGCCAGTATCATCCTTGAAACAGAATTTTAGAATTTAAGGATGACAGAGAATTTAAGAAATAGAATAGGTATAGAGAACAAAGAGGGTTACGGCTGCTGGAAAGTACGAAAAAGTATATCCAATTAAATTGTTACAGGGGAAGTGACTACTTCAAATGAAACATTACCTTTTCTATGTTTTCTTTGTTCAATTCAAGGCCTGTTTCTTCATCTGATGTTGGTTCCACTGCAACAATTTCAGGGATTTTTTCCATTAAACGACGCTCAATACCCATTTTCATTGTCATAACCGAGCTTGGACAGGAGCCGCATGCTCCCTGTAGCTTCAACCGCACTACATTGCCTTCAATCTCATGTAATGCCACATTTCCTCCATCGGAAATGAGATATGGTCGGATTTCATCCAATACACTTTCAACATTCTCTGCAGTGAGTGGCAACTCCACTGCTGAATTTTGAGTAGCAACTGCCCTTACAACTGTACAATAATGAAATATAGATGGCCATCAAACATCCAAATATGGATAACTAAAAGAGACACAGGGCACACTTGCTTCATGAATGATCTTAACACCTTTACTTGGAAAAAATATTATATATTACTCATATATCTGTGTGCATTTCTTTTGTAATTCTTTCCACCTTTACGGTGCAAAGAATATTATGAAAATGTACTAAAGAGCCAAAATTCAGTTGTAAAGTTTCTTTCCCTACTCCACTGGCTTTTCTTAAAGGATACTTTCTCTTTGGATGTAACAAAGTCTTAAAATGGATATTTTTTTCGGTTAAATTGGAGGGAATCAAGCCCTGGAAGTATCCTAATCCTAATCCTAACCCTTATCCCACTCATCCTCACCACTTCGGCTAACGCCAAGGAAAAGTATTGAAATGGATGTTTATCACCCTTTATTTGGGCTTGAAAACTGAAACAGTTAGCATGGCATGGCTAGAGTACAAGTCCAAATTGAACCTAAATATGAGCTTTGATTATTTTTCAAAACTGATAGAATAAAATTGTCAATATTGCAAATTTTAGAGCAAGTTTGGACATGCCATTGACCTTTTCTGATTATGGGCAAGCCTTCAAGACAAATTTAATATAATAGTTGTGGCCAAACAACTGCAATTTCTGATTATTGGATTGACTGAACACAAGCAGACACAGGTCTATAAAGCATGGCAACCATTAACAACAGAAATTCATGCAAACATCTAGGTACATAGACTAACAAATCCTTATATATTTCTAACAAAACCATGTACATAGTATATCAGTTCATGTATTCGAAACTTGATCTCTGAGCCGCTAGATGCGTGTAATTAATTGAGTTCAGATTAACGTAGCTCATCCAGATTATGGCAATGTTGAAATTCAATAATAGCCGAGAAAAGTTGGAAATGATACAATTAATATTACTATCTCAAAATTGTATAGGCAAAAGAAATTATTAACATATCAACCTCAGAGAGAAATCGATTCCAGTCATTAAAAGAAACTGACCTAGACTGCGTGAAGCTGAAGGCAATCGAGCCCGTGAGCTATGCCGCACTAGATTACGCTCTCTAGGGAACGATACATGGGAGCCTCCAAATAATAAGCTCCAACTCTGCAAAATTTTTGTAAAAATTAAAAATTAACAACGAAAAAACATTTCATTCTATTTTTGAAATGGAAGGGAAATCAAAGGAAACCGTGGATAGTGGTTCTTGAGGGGCTTGTTGGGCTCTGCAGTATGACGTTGAAGTTGCTAGCATGGCTATCATCTCTGCTTCAAATCCAAGTTGAGATTGATAAAGGAAGAAAGATCTTGAACTCTTTCTTTGGTTTTCTCAGCAGCCAAACGGATGCAAAAGAATTTCAATGAAAATGAATCCAAGCTTTCTCTACCTCTGAGTCTGAGGGTATCTTCCTTCGTTTGGCGCTGTTATTTCCCTTGTTGTTTCCTTTTTAATCTATATCTTCTAAATATGAGCTTTGAGCCTTTGATAAACACATTTTTCAAAAATACCTAAAACATCCTTAGTTAATCAAATTGTTAGATAAAAACAATTTAATTAATCGAAATAAAATTGTAAATACATCTTAATTATAAAAATTTAAAGTTAAATAACAAAAAATAAAGATAACATGCTCTTACAAAAGAGGAATTACCACCAATTTTATATTTTTAAAATAAGAATTCCCAACTCATGTAACTAAGTAGTTAATAAAAAGTAGTTAATAGTTATTTATCATCTATTTATTTTATAAGACAATTATTCAATTACTTATTATTAATGTATAAATTTCATAAAGCCATCAACAATAATCAAAATACCAATTCCATAAGAAGAATTAACAAATTCCAATTAGATCCCATATATCTGATTTATTCTCACTATTTATTTTCTCTCCAAATTCTTCACACTGTTAAAAATATTTATATACACAAATATAAGTCACCTGGTGGGCGGGGAACAAGGAGCGCGAAACTCGAATTACTGGTAGTCTGGTAGACCACCTAAAATGAATTATGTGTGTTTTAAACTTTTAGTAAATAAAATATCCGTGTAAAGTTTGCACATATAGCCATATTATATAGCCGATATAGGACAATAATAAAAGCTGCTTAACTACAGACTACAGTAATAGAATTAGGCACAAATTAAAAAATTAAAAAAACAAGAGAAAAGTCAGCATTTAAAAGAAAAAAAGAGAACGAAATCCCAAATTTAAAATCACAACTCCCAAAAGAAAAAAAAAAAAAAAAAAAGAGAAAATTTGAAATTCTTTCCAAAGAGAAAGGTTCAAAATTGAATTGGAAGATGAAGTGGCAGTCTAACTAGAATACACTAGCACGCTCGAAAGAACTCAAACTCGAAACACTTGTTCCGACCGCTGGAATTTCCACTCTCTGGTTCGCTCTCGCTACTACTGCTTTCATTCTCTCAGGTTCGCACCAATCCCTCATTTGACTCGTTGGCTCTCCCTCCTAAAGCTTTCGTTTTGATTAGCACCGAATCTGGGTTGAGCTCGTTCTCGGTTTGGTTGCTGAGGAACTGCCAGAAGTTGATGAATTTTTGGTCTAATACCTTGACCCAAGGAGTTACTGGAGTTAGTGTCGAGTTCCAAATACTGAAAGGTTTGAAATTTTTGACTCTCAATTTCATTTAATTTTTCAGTAACAAATCAGAGCTTCGGTTTGTTAATTGATGTAGTTTCTTAAGTGCCATTCGGATAACTATGAAGAAGAAACATTTAATTTTTCAGTGATTGCTGTTTTTTATTCTGTTGATTTTTGCTTTTTTTCAGGTTTTAGCTCATGGTAAACTCCTACATTCAATTCTGCTGGTCAAATTTTTAAAAAAGGGGGGGCAATGTCGCTTCTGAGTAGATTCTTCTACAAAAGACCCCCAGATGGGTTGCTTGAATTTGTTGACAGAGTATATGGTGATATTCTTCTCTCCATTCTTTAATGCAATGTTGCTATTATTGCTTTGCATTGTGCAAAATTCACATACTTTCATATTTTTTCATGAAAATATCTGCAGTATTCGATTCGTGTTTTTCCACCGAAGTCCTACCTGAGGAAATGTACCAAATATACCTACATGAAATCATTACTGAGTTACATGAAGAATTCCCGGACTCATCCTTCATTGCATTCAATTTTCGGGAGGGTGAGAAACGTAGCCAGTTTGCTGAGATACTATGCGAATATGATGTTACAGTCATGGATTATCCGCGACAATATGAGGGTTGTCCACTCCTCCCGTTATCTCTCATTCAACATTTTCTTCGTGTTTGTGAGAATTGGCTCCTGCATGGCAAGCAACATAATGTTATTCTTCTCCATTGTGAGAGGGGTGGTTGGCCACTCTTGGCATTCCTTTTATCTAGCTTTCTAATTTTTAGAAAATTGCATAGTGGTGAACGCAAGACTCTCGAAATTGTACATCGTGAAGCTCCTAAAGGTTTCTTGCAGCTCTTGTCGCCTTTAAATCCGCTCCCGTCTCAGCTTCGGTACCTTCAGTATGTGGCAAGAAGAAATATAGCTCCAGAGTGGCCACCTCCTGAGCGAGCACTTTCTTTAGATTGTGTTATTCTTCGAGCCATTCCAAACTTTGATTTGCAAAATGGCTGTACTCCAAATATCCGAATTTTTGGTAGGAATCTCCTTAGTAAGGGTGGGCTTTCAACCCAGATGCTCTTTTCCATGCCCAGGAAGAAGACAATTCGGAACTACCGTCAAGTGAGAGTTATTACTTTAAGCATTTTCCCAGTTGATGTTTGTTACTCTACATTTGCATCAGCGAATATTTGTTATATCAACTGCTCCAGTTATGAATGTTTGTTCTTTTCAGGTAGACTGTGATGTCATAAAAATTGACATTCAGTGTTTAGTGCAAGGAGATGTTGTTTTGGAGTGCGTCCACTTGGATTTGGATCCAGAGAGGGAAGTTATGATGTTCCGTATTATGTTCAACACTGCATTTATTCGTTCCAATATACTGATGCTCAATTCTGATAATTTGGACATTCTATGGGATTCAAAGGAGCGCTATCCAAAAGGCTTTCGAGCTGAGGTGACTATTTTTGAGCTCTTTGTTTGGATGTTAATAAAAAATCATTAAACATGCCTGAGAAAGTGAAGTTTATCAAGAAATTTTAGCATTTCACTCATTTTAGTTTTCTCTCCAAGATCCAAGCAGTGACTGATACTTTGGTCTGACTTGAGGGTGCCTTCTATTACATATATATATATATATATATACACACACACACAAAATATTCTCATTTCAGTTAGTTTAGAGGACACCATGTCCTAACTCCTTAGTTTTGTACGTTTTCCATTTGATTAATAAAGTCTTGTTTCTTATCTAAAGTTAGCCATTCAGTCTGACAAAATGAACTCTCAATTCAGGTATTGTTTGGTGAGGTTGAGAGCATCTCTCCTCCTAGAGCTCCAACTACAATTTTAAATGGTGAGGAGAAAGGTGGATTGCCCATTGAAGCTTTTTCTAGGGTTCAAGAACTTTTCAATGGTGTTGAGTGGGTTGACAGCAATGATGATGCGGCCTTGTGGTTACTTAAACAGCTTTCTGTCTTAAGTGATGCGAAAGAATTCTCAAGGTTGCAAAACAAAGTGAGTTTATATTCATCACCTGCTGACTCTGAAGAAGAAACTAATGCATCAAGCACTGCTGACAGTGCTGATGAAGCATTTGATACTGTTTCCAAGGCTTCAGCTGATTCAAAAAAAGCATTGATGGTGGATTCATTTGATTCAGTCCGCTTATCATTTGATGGTCCACCTGATGTGAACCTTACTTCAGAGCCTCCTGATCAAGAGTCATTTGGACTTGTTCCACAATCTCTTCATCAACAATCATTAGATACAAGTAAAGAATCCCAACCTTGTTCATCCGCTCAATTGTTACCAACGCCTCTATCATCTGCACCATTACTTCCTGCCCTTCACACTCCACCGCCACCATTGCCACCATCTATTGGTGCTAGTGGAGGGCCTCCACCATCACCGCTGCCTCCACCCCAAAGAATTTCCAATAAAGATTCTTTGAACCCCCTTCCTTCCACCACTAGTAGCGTTCCACCACCACCTCTTCTTCCAACTCCTAGTGTCTCTAGCAAAGGTCCACAACCACCTCCTCCCCCACCACCACCACCACCACCTCCACCTCTTCCTCCAACTCCTAGTGTCTCTAGCAAAGGTCCACAACCACCTCCTCCCCCACCTCCACCACCTTCTTCTAGAG
>QANT01002490.1:0-31841 GCA_003254885.1 Purshia tridentata
AAAAATATATAAACATTTTTTTTTTGGCATAGGTTCGGTCCGGTTCGGTCTACCGGGTGTAAAAATTTTAGAGACCGGTTCCGGACCGGAATTGGCCGGTTCGGTCTATAGACCGGAAGTCCGGTCTCGGTCAATGGTCGGTTCAGTTTTTTTCGATTTCGGTCTTGTCGGTTTCGGTTCGGTTTCCAGTTTTCCGGTCAAACCGACCCACCCCTAATGGCAATGACCAAAGTAAAGTTTAAAACCCACTAATTAAAAGAATTTTAATTTCCAACAAATATAAAAAGAAGGAAAATATTATTTAAAAAACACAAACATTATGGGGATTTGAGGATTACACCCAGAGCCTAGTAGGCTACGCTACACTACCTTGCTCAGAGAAATTCAAACTCCATTGCCACGTTTACACTCACCTCCTCGAGTACTCCCCCAAAATTCAAACTCAAACTGCTTCTTCTTCTTCCTTGTGAGCTCTCTGTCTCTGCAACTCCTTGTTGTTCAAATGAAGCAACAGCGAGAGAGAGTCGCATTGTGAAAATCCCAGAAACTGAAAAATGCTTCTTTCTCTACAAATTGCTTTGCTTCTGATTTTCGTTTTGGGGTCTCCTGCTGTCGTGTTCAGTCTCAACCCAGATGGGCTTTCACTCCTCGCACTCAAAGCCGCAATCGAAACCGACCCGAGTCGCACCCTGGACTCATGGTCAGAGTCTGACTCGTCTCCCTGCCGCTGGCACGGCGTCGTTTGCACCCACAATCGAGTCACCGAGCTCTACCTCACCAACAAAGGCTTCAACGGCTACATTCCCTCGGAGCTCGGCCGCCTCGACTCGCTGAGGCGACTCAACCTCGCTCGCAATAACTTCTCCAAGCCCATTCCGGTCCACCTCTTCAACGCCACCAGTCTCATTGCTCTGGACCTTTCTCAAAACTCGCTCTCCGGCCCAGTTCCGGCCCAAATCGGAACCCTCAAATTGCTGAAGCACCTGGACTTGTCTTCAAACTTTCTCAATGGGTCTCTCCCCGAAGCTCTGACTCAGCTCGAATCACTCTCCGGAACCCTCAACCTCTCTTATAACCGATTCTCCGGCCGAGTTCCGGCGTCATACGGACGCCTCCCGGTGCTGGTGAGCTTGGACCTCCGGAACAACAATCTCACCGGAAAAGTTCCTCAGGTGGGCTCGCTGGTGAACCAAGGCCCAACAGCTTTCTCCGGAAACCCTAGTCTCTGTGGGTTTCCATTGGAGAGTCCATGCCCGGAAGCTCAAGACCCGAAACAGTTCAGAGGTGCAGCTGAGGAATCTCAAAAGCCTCTGAACCCTAATCCTATATCGGCCAATGGGGTTGAAGAGAGAGACAACGAGACAGGTGGGTCCGTGACCGTTCCGATCATTTCGGGAGTTTCGGTGGTGATCGGGGCCGTCTCGGTCTCGGTGTGGCTGTTTCGGAAAAAGAGCAGGGCCGCCAGGGAGGGCAAAACGGGAAAAGAGAAAGTGGAAAGGGAGAAGAAGATTGACGCTGACGAGGAAAGGGACGAAGGGCAAATTGGTAAATTCGTAGTGGTGGACGAGGGGTTCGGATTGGAATTAGAGGATTTGTTGAGGGCTTCGGCTTACGTGGTGGGAAAGAGTAGGACTGGGATCGTGTACCGGGTGGTCGCCGGGAATGCTGGTGGTGGGAAGGGATCCGGTGTGCCGCCTTCAGTTGTTGCAGTGAGGCGGTTGAGCGAGGGTGACGCCACGTGGCGGTTTAAGGAGTTTGAGGCTGAGGTGGAGGCCATCGGGAAGGTGGTCCACCCTAACATCGTGCGCTTGAGAGCTTATTACTATGCAAATGATGAGAAGCTTCTGGTCACTGATTTCATTCGCAATGGTAGCTTGTACAATGCACTGCACGGTAATACTCCCTTCTTTTTGTTTTTTTTATTTTTTTATTTCTTATTTGATTGTTTTATGTTTTAAAAAATTTTAGTCAACAATATAATCAGTAAATATGTAATCTTATTAAAATTATTATTATTGTTATTTTAATGATGTTAATGTATATTTTTTTGCTAAGAAATGTTAATGTGTGTGTTCTCAGAAAAAATATGTTAATGTGCGTTATTGGTCACACCAATGTCAACTCTGTAAAATTCAAGGCATTTATGCTCAATGGTGAATAGAAGATAGAATCACACACTACAACTATACAAGTGAGATATACATTTATTCAGATTCCATCTCACATACAGACAATGATATGATGGGTCCCAAATTACTCAAAAGCCTTTTGATGCCCTATGCAATTGATCATTACATGTTTGCTAGATATTATCGGGCATGCAATCTGCTTTCGATATATTTGAGTTGACATATCTTTTGTGTCTTGTCCATAGGATTTGAAATGAGTGTTAGCCTCACATGCATAGATAACAAAATGCTTTTTCTTTTTTTGTCATTTATAGTGGTAGCTTATATTAAATTGATGGCTCCATGACATATCTACTCATGATGAGGCTACATGTCTCCCTCGTAATATACCAAATTTATATTTTCTGTGTAGAGTAACACTTCTAAGACCTTGTACAAGAGCTACTTATTTAAAGAAATGGTGAATAATACTTGGTTCTGTATTTATCTATAACATTCTTGTAATTTTGATTTTATCTCTTACTATCATTTTGATGTGATGCTTATTCACTACTTGGTCATACATGTGTGTGTACATATATAATATGTTTTGGCTCATCTGTTTGCTACTGCTTGTGCACTGAAACTCTTGCATTTTGTTTTGGCTCCATTGGTTCAGAAATAGCTTGGTTCTGGTATTCATGTGGGTAAATACTGGCCACTCTTTCCTTTGTTTTCATCTCCCTTAGAAATGCATGTTACCAGACATTTATCTCTCTCCAAAGGGAATATGTACCTATTTCCAATCCTTAACTTTGTGGTCCTTTCAATCTGTGCCTGCTAAAATTTAAAACTATTTAAGACTCCTTTATGATAGCTGACAATTGTAGGGTCTCTGGAGCAACAATTGTCATGTTGTTATAATTAAACAAAACAGCCTACACAGATCTACTGCATGCTAATTCTGATTCAGAAATGCACATTTTCAATTTTTAATTGTTGCTCATTTTCAATTGTTATGTCCATTGATGAAGATTTACCTACAAATTTTGTAACTGCTGGTTTTTTTTGGCAATATTGTGATTGTGGTCATGTAATTTATTGCAGGGGGACCATCCAATTCTTTGCCATCATTACAATGGGCAACTAGGTTAAAAATCTCTCAGGGGACTGCAAGGGGTTTGATGTACATACACGAACACAGCCCTCGAAAGCATGTTCATGGCAACATTAAATCAACAAAAATCCTTCTCGACGATGACCTCCAACCTTACATATCAGGTTTTGGATTGGCACGTCTTATCTTGGGGACCTCAAAGCTCACCACTTCAGCCTCCCGAAAACAGAACTCAAACCAATCCATCATAACCTCTGGTTTGGCTGTTTCAACTCCCTCTACCATTTACTTGGCACCTGAGGTTCGAATTTCTGGCAACAAGTTCACTCAGAAATGCGATGTGTACTCTTTTGGGGTTGTGCTCTTGGAGATCTTAACCGGTAGGCTGCCAGATGATGGGCCAGAAAACGGTGGTAAGGCACTAGAGAGTCTAGTCCGAAGGACATTCAGAGAGGAGCGCCCCTTGTCTGAGATTATAGACCCTGCACTTCTGCAAGAGGTTTATGCAAAGAAGCAAGTTGTAGAAGCCTTTCACATTGCCCTTAATTGCACTGAACTAGACCCAGAGCTGCGTCCAAGGATGAAAACAGTTTCAGAGAGTCTTGATCGCATCAAATTGCAATGTTAAAAGAAGAAAACAGAAAAAGCTGAGTAGAAACTGGTCATGGGTAGGTGTTTCAGTGTGTATGCTTTTGTTGAGTGAATTGTTGTAAGGAAATCCATTACCTTAATGGGTTGGATATGTCATATATCTATTGTCTAGTAGAATGTTGCTTGTAGGAACATGTATTCCAGGTTGACAACTTTCTGATGGGATAGGAGGAGAGGAGTAATTTTGGCTGTTTTTTTCTTCCCTTTCTTTGAGACTTGTTTTAATTTGCTGCCCTATTTTCATATATGGTCTTAATTCCTGCTTTTTCTCAGGTTGAAATTTTACCTGGCCATGTTGAATAGTGTCTGTATTCTTCCAAGTTAACCTGAAATCATACTACCAAATTAGTTAATGTCGTTCTTTTGGAGGGTAACTGTCCCCCAAGGATTAAAGGACACATTTTTTGAAGAACTTGAGCTCACCAATTTGAAAGGATTAATGGAAAATGTAAGTTGTCAGACTTTGAATCCACCATTGATCATGTGGACTCTTGTTTCATCGTGTAATGTTAGATATGTTGTAAGAGAATACTATTCTAGATCACCGATATATATATGAACAATGACTAATGGATAGCAACAATGCCTGGATGGCATGCTACGAGTTGGTGGTGACTATAAAGTCTACACTTCTCATAAAAAGCTACAAAAATTAATTCTTTTTAACAATAAACCCAACAAAATATTTTCCTTTAATTGAGGACCTTGAGGCACACCACATACGGGTGTATAGCCTCTATAGTGGGCCGGATGATTTTTTTTGCTTTTACTGTCTATTTTCGTAAGGATAAAATAGGATGAAGTAATATTCAAAAACTAAAGAATTTTTTAAAGTCAAGCTAAATTCAAATTGAGTTGATAATCCGGCCCACATTCTATAGTAAATTTGAGCCGGTTCATGTTTAATAATAACACATAGAAACAAAACAAAAACCATTAAAAATAATGTAAATTATGTCCATGCCACTGTGTTGCTTAGTTTTGTTTTGTGTGTGTGTATGTTAGAATATAATTATTGTTCGACAGTGGCCACTATTGTCACCTTATTATTGATTGCATAAAAATAATACTTATATATACACATTTTGTATTTTTGTTATACGAACATGTGAAAAAGTAATAAATCAACATAAAACAAAAAAATTCAAGTTTATGGATTCTCACATCCATCATAATTTTAACAATTACAGTAACTATTACTAATTTTCATTGTCCAATAAGTAGTGACAATCTATTCGGTACAAACAAAACAAAAACCATTAAAAATAATGTAAATTACGTCCATGCCACTGTGTTGCTTAGTTTTGTGTGTGTGTATGTTAGAATATAATTATTGTTGGACAGTGGCCACTATTGTCACCTTATTATTAATTGCATAAAAATAATACTTATATATACGCATTTTGTATTTTTGTTATACGAACATGTGAAAAAGTAATAAATCAACATAAAACAAAATAATTCAAGTTTATGGAGTCTCACATCCATCATAATTTTAACAGTTACAGTAACTATTACTAATTTTCATTGTCCAATAAATAGTGACAATCTATTCGGTACGCCAAAACAAAAACAAAAACATCCTGAGAGCTCGGTGAACAATTTTGCAGCAGTTGTTGGTGGACTTTTTTAATATTTGAAAAATTAGGTGAGTTGATTTAAAATTAAGAAGTGTAAAATAAACTTTAAAACAAGGCCCACCGAAACTCCAAGTCTACGGCTTATGAGGCCCAAAAACTTTGAAAAGTCATTGTGTTGGTGCGGGCCTGCAAGGCCCATGTGTTTGCATTATTTCCTCAAATAGCATAATTTTGCATTATGTGCTTAAAACACGCGCTCAATCTCTGGAAATGAACATTTTCTGTTTGAGCAATAATGCTGAAGTTTGCCAAGAGTGAAGATGAGCATGAACAAAGAATCTATAAAAAGGATGTCAATCATGTCACCAGATCTTATGAATTCCCTAAAATAGAAATTGCTTTATACACCCTCTGCACGACAGGGGAATCAAAGGGATTTTCATTGCCATGGACCCCATGGTTCATGGCTCTTTTGGGTCCCACCACTCTCTTCCAGCAACAACAGATAAAAAGTGATTTTCCTCCACCACGTATACAAACTTAAATTAGAAGCCCTTTTGAGGTATTGCCTTTGCTTTTTTGTTGTGCTAAAAAATTACTTAATTTGTTCCTCATATTTATTTAAATTAAAAAATTCTTGAAGTTAGTTGAAGTAGTGAGAGCCAAGTTTGTTGTGCTTATAAAATGTATCTTTTGAGGTATTTTATTAAACACCTTGTCTATTCTCTTAAAAAAAAAATTATTTGCATATTCACTCTAGATTATTGGTAAAAAAAAAAAAAGTTATCATAGCCAATAGACCTTATTGAGTCATTGTGGATTGACCGGTGACAAAATGTAATCAAAATTTACTTATTAAATGATTTAGAATGACTTGAGACTCAAACTTGAAACATCTCTAACATTATAGAGAGGTTATTATATATAAATACACAAAATCTAAAGAATGGACTATTTATCCTTTCTTATTTAATTTTTGACATGTTCTAACATTTTAAGCTATATACTTTTATATTTTATGGTATCGAATCATCGTTTAAGGAATGAGATTTCAAAACCATAAGAGTTAAAACTAAAGAACGGATCGCAATTAATGATTTATACTATAAAGCATTAAACCATGCCAAACATAAGATCAAAACTTTATATATTTTTCGTCCTTTAATATCGTTCAGAGAGACACTCTATATCAATAACTAGTTTTTTTATTTTTATACGTACCGTAATAAATAGTTGGTTAAGTAAATATAATGTGGAGGGTATATTAATATTGTTTAGTTTTTTTTCTCAATTAATTATATTTAGCTAATCATGTGAAGTGTCAGCCATGGTCAGTTTTTTAGACCACTATTAAAATATATTTCTTAACTGATTAATGTTAAGACAGACTCATTGAAACAAATGCAGGCTCACGGGTCTGTGTACCCTCCACACAACCATTACTCCTTGGCCTTTGCTTTATTTTAATGAGAGCTTTTAATTTGAAAGGCTTGGAGGGATCGTCTTGTACCTATCAAACTCTCTCACTATCATTTTTTAATTGACTTTTTTAGGGTTTACTTTCTTCTTTTATCACAGGTACCACGAGACAAAGCAAGGGGACCACAAATAGCTCACAAAAGTTGATAGCTTAATTCAACTTTTTAAAGCAAGTTTAGTGATCTAAGATCTTGATTCCACCAACGAGCCCTTTCCTCAAATTGAGGTCATTTCTATTATATATTAATTAGCATCCTCTATTTGTCTTCATATTTATCTTTTTTTAATTTGATTTGTGTATACAATTTGTTTATTTATCTATTTATTTTTGTTTGACTTTTAACTTCAATTGTATATTATAAATCTAATGATGATGCATTTGTACCCTTAAAAGTAGAGAATACAGCATTTTTCTATATGATAATAGCTTTTCAATGAAATTTTCATTTTGATATTACATTATTGTGGAATATATAAGATGTATAATGTTGCATGTGATTCTAGGTGATCATTTAATTCTCTAAGCACATATTAGATTCGATTCCAAATAAGAATATTTATTCATATCACTGGGTACAATGACACAGTATTAGCTAATCAAATACAATCCTTAATATAATGACGTAATATTCTTGCTTCCATATATACCAAAGGTTGCATTCATGTTTGTATCTTACCCTCAACTCAATTAATATGGTATTAGCTTGAAGTTTAGGTTGGAGGGTTGAGAAACTTTCGTTTCTTACTAATAAATACAAAAAAGAAAAAGAAAAAAAGAAGTGGGTTAAGGAAATTTAGGAGAGATTACAGGCCTATTTGGCAGTGCTTTTAGAATTGCCAAAAGCGCTTTTAGTAATGTTTGGTAGAAATATATATAAATACTTCTGAGTTATAAAAGTGTTTTTAAGGGATTTTTTGAGAAGTACCTAACAGGTGCTTTCATTAAGAAGCACTTTAAGTACTTTTGCATGAATGGACTTCTTTATAAAACTGCTTCTAGCAAAAATGCTATTAAATAAAAGCACTTCTAAGAAGCAGTGCCAAATAGACCCTACATTGATCATATTCTTAATTAAATGTTCAATTTATTTTGTTATGTGCTTGTTGTTTCTCTTTTACTTTTAATCGTAGTTATATATAATTTATTAAGTTGTTTATGCTTATGTCATGTTGGAATAAGTTCCTCCCCTTTTTTTTTCTTTTATTTACCATATTTTCTCAAATTATAGTTTTTAGTCGACAATGTGGAAAAATATTCCCAATTTTGACCAAACATATTGAATTATTGAATTATTTTCATTTCACCAAACAAGAAGATATAAGAGGAAAGAACATGCATTTATTCACTTAACAAACAAAACAAACAATAGTGGTTTTTGGAAAGGCGGCGCATGCGATTTAGAGGCAAAACTCAAAACAACAAAAAGCAAAACAGGAAAACTGATGAAAACGACGTGAAAGAATCAGATGCAGCGTGAATCTGGTGCTCACAGGACTACGATAACGTCATCCATCGCATACAAGAAGTTATGCCCTTAATCCTTATCCATGTTGTTGCTATCGCTGCAATATATTGCTCCACAACTTGACACTATCTACTCTTTTCTTCAAAGCACTATTACCAAATTAAGTTAATTAACTAAGTTTAAAGTTTAAACCACCACTTCAACTTAATTAAATTAAGATTAATTTTCAATTAAGTTTATCATGTCCTCCAAAAATCAATTTCCTCTCTTTGCAATGTCTCTATTGTTTTAATTTTTTTTATATTTTTATCTTATTTATGTTCATCTATGTATTGTATTTTTCTTTGTTTCTTTACCCTATCTTCTCAAACCACTTAGCGACCAAACCAAACCAAATCGAAAGTGAATGAAATGGTTTGATTCGATTGAGTATATGGTTTATGGTTTAAGCTTAACTATTCACTTTTTATAACTCATTTTTTTCAATTGATTTATTTTTCTTCGGTTCTTCTTCCTCTTCCAATTCCAAGGTTCATCTCCTCATTTTTTTCATCGTGATATGTTGCTTTTTGACATTGATTAGCTTTGGTTACCTTGTTTTTTGGTTGAGAAAAGCTAATTTGGTTCCATTATTTACTTGAATGCTCATCTAATTTGAGAATTTTATTTTTTAGCTTAGAAATTTTGCTCATCGCATTTGTAAATTATGGCTTCGTCTCTAATGCATCGGGATTGGATGATCACAAGAAAATCAAATAAATTATTTTCTATAAATATATTAGGCTTTATCTTAAGAAAGATAAGAACAGTTGTAAAATGAACTTGATTTGTATTAAAACGACATGATATAAATAAAAAATGAATTGAACAGTGACACCAACACAAACATGTAGAAGTGTCTATATCCGGGACAAAATTATATAGTTCTTCTTATGGCACTGATACGAGTACCATAAAGACATTTGTATAAACATACCTTTTTATTTATTGTTTTAGAAACTCTAAAACAATAATATTATTACTATACATATGTTATTTTGTCTTCTTTTTTTCATTCTTCAATCTTTAATATGATAATTAAAATGTTATTAACCTTAATCAAATGCTTCTTTCATGGAATTGTTATTTAGAAATGAAATTTACAAGAAATTAGAAATGTAAAATAAAAATTAATTATA
Source organism: Purshia tridentata (assembly GCA_003254885.1). Taxonomy (NCBI): domain Eukaryota; kingdom Viridiplantae; phylum Streptophyta; class Magnoliopsida; order Rosales; family Rosaceae; genus Purshia; species Purshia tridentata. The sequence goes on from QANT01002490.1 coordinate 9,580, forward strand.
GAAAGTCGAAAAAAAATGAATAAAGCATGTGAACATGGGTAATTTGGCTAATGAAGAAGAGAGAGAAGCGTTAGGCAGTGGAGACTGAGAGACCAGATTGATAGCTCTCTGTACTTTTCCATTGGACCACGAATTTGTATTAAGAAGAAGAAGATAAATCTCTATCTCTCTCTCTCTCTCTCTCTCTCTCTCTCTCTCTCTCTCTCTCTCTCTCTCTCTCTCTCTCTCTTTCTCTCTCCAGCTCAAGATCTTCCTTGCTTTCGGTGCTTTGAAAAGCCAGTCTCAGGCTGCAGTACGGTGCAGTCAGTCTCTCTCTTTCTCTCTGCTAAACTCTGTATATATATATCTCTCTCTCTCTCTCTGTTTCCCTTACAACACAGACCTCAAGGTTCCATTTAATTACATACGGGCCTGACACTCTCTTCTACCTGAGGTCTCTGCCTCTCAGTGGCTTACGCTTTGGTCAAGCTTACCTTTCCCATTCGGTCGCTTCTTCTACAAGATCTTATCCCACTCTGCTTAACAATTAAGCCGAAATTTTCTCTGGAAAGTGAAACAAAAAAAAATTCTCGGAATTTTCTCTGAAAAGCTACGTGAACAGGAGGGTATGTATAATGGTTAACTAGCATCAAATTCTTGCACGAGCCATTAGCTTCAGTCCCACAGTGGAAAGTAGTGTACCCATTTCATGGATTCAAATACCCATCACAATCTCCACCCCCAAGAGCTCCAAAACCACCAACCCAATTCTGGGTTGTTGAGGTTTCGCTCTGCTCCCAGTTCACTCTTCGCCAATTTCGCTGAAAACGGCGACCGTGGAGTCAGTAAGGGAAACCCAATCGAGGGTGCAGGTTCAGAGTCAGAGAGATTGTTCTCCAGATTTGTGAATTACAGCAACAACTGCAACGATTCGGATTCTTGGCCGTCGAGTTTCCAAGAATTCGACGACAAATCTACGGTGATGGCGAGCCCTATGAGCTCTCAGCAGCAGCAAAGGTATTCTCATTCTGGGCTCCCACCTCATTATCCGAGGCAGAGCTCGTATGGCGCCACTGGAAATGGGTCATATGGGTTGGTGGGTTCGGCGGCAGTGGACCACCAAACGGAAGCCAAGACGGTTCATTCAAATCTTGTTCGCCAAAGTAGCTCGCCTGCTGGCCTTTTCCACCATAACTCTGTTCAAAATGGTATCTTTCTTTAGCTGGTTTCTCTAACTTTGGTCAATGCTTTTGAATTTGAAAAAAGTTTTGTTTTTTCACCATGTCATTGTGTGTTCTTGTTGTTTGAATGCATCGTAGATTCGATATAGGAGTTGCGGTAGCTTAGTGGATTTTCAGTTTAGCATTTGGTAATTGGTATAGGATAAGAAACATTTAAGTAGAAGGAATTGCGATCCAAAAGTAAGATGGGAATCTTTGGGAATGAGATATTGTGTTTTTCATACTTGTAGTTGTCAAGGACATGAAGGAATCGAGTGGCTGCATTTGGCTCAGACTTGTGTTGAAATTTTAGTCTTCTTATGGATTCTGATTTCAATTTCCTGTCTTTTCTTGTACATGTTCTCAGCAATCTAAAGAGTTGAGGAACTGATTTAATCAGAACATTTACTCATTATTGGGTAAATGAGTCCTAAATTAAAGCTGACAGATCAGGATTAGAAAGCTAGAATAGATTATTGAATATCTTTCAGTAAATTGCGGGTTATGCTACCATTAAAGGTGCAGGCTATGGACGGAATAGTACTGATGGGGAACTAAGTCCATCCACAAACAGGTGGAAGGGTCAAAATAGCTTCTCATTAAGACTCCCTTCTTCTCTGGGGTGTTGCCCCAGATCTCTGATATTGGGAGTGAATGCATCGGGGCAAATAGCCCTGATAATGGAAAGCTTGGAAATGGAAATGCTGATACTCGATTTAATGGTACAGGATTCCCATTTGGAACTTGGAACGATCCATCAAATTTCGCAGACAATTTGGGTGGCATGAGAAGAGACCAAGATAATGACGAGAAGTTATTTTCTGTTGCTCAGGTATTAATTTGTTTTTGTTGTTGAATTTCCTCAAATTCTTGTTGCATATATTACTTGTTCTGAATAATCGTCATAAATTAGAACGGAGGAGAGCTTGGAAACCGGATTCATATATTATCCCACCACTTGAGTTTACCAAAAACTTCAGCAGAAATTGCCATGGAGAAATTCCTGCAACTCCAAGATTCTGTGCCTTGCAAAGTTAGAGCCAAGCGAGGTTGTGCCACTCATCCTCGAAGCATTGCAGAAAGAGTAAATATTTTTCCATATTTGTAGGCAGCTGAATTTTTTTTAGTGAGTGAGCTCAACCATATATATATATATATATATATATATATACAGAAAGTCTCTGTTGTATACCTCCTACAAATAACTTATTTGTATACCTTCACCCGTAGCCCACTTTCATGTAATTTTTCCAAATTCGAACCGTCTATATTTTAGAACTATATTCATAGATCATCATTATAAAAAATAAAAGAGTAAATATTTTTCCATATTTGTAGGCAGCTAAATTTTTTTTAGTGAGTGAGCTCAACCATATATATATATACAAAAAGTCTCTGTTGTATACCTCCTACAAATAACTTATTTGCATACCTTCACCCGTAGCCCACTTTCATGTAATTTTTTCAAATTCGAACTGTCTATATTTTAGAACCATATTCATAGATCATCATTATAAAAAATTAGTCAAATTAAAAACCATTTGCCTATCTAACTTTGATCAAACGAATAGACGAACCAAATATTTTCGGGGAAACTGTTTATATGTTTGATCAAAGTTAGATAGGTAAATGATTTCCGATTTGGCTAATTTTTGCAAGGATGATCTATGAATAGAGGTCTTAAGAATAGAAGTTCGGATTGTTATAAAATTACATGGGAATGGACTATGGGTGAAGGTATACAAATAAGTTATTTGTATACGGTATATGGCAGAGCCTTGCTCTATATATATATATTCATCATATTTACTTACATTGTGGCTTTTAATGGTGTTTTGTTCAACCATTGAACATTCTCTATTTTAGGTATGCAAAATTTGTGGCTTACCCATGAAGTTAATATGTAAAAGATGACAGTAAGGGTTGATTTATGTACAGGTGAGAAGAACACGTATCAGTGAACGAATGAGGAAACTACAAGAGCTTGTCCCAAACATGGACAAGGTAGAATTTTCCCATAAGGATATGGGCTCAGATTTATTAATCTCTATTTCTTTTTTCTTTTTTTTTTGGAAACCAAAGGTATTTTTTGTTGTTCTTGGCAGCAAACAAACACTGCAGACATGCTAGACTTGGCTGTTGAGTATATTAAAGACCTTCAGAAACAGTTCAAGGTATCAAATTAACAAGTTAAATCAAGAAAGCTTGCATGGACTAACATCATTAATATAGTTTCTCTCACAATATTTTTTGCAGACTCTTAACGATATTCGAGCAAACTGCAAATGTTTGAAAGTACAGAAGCCAGTTTCAAATCAGATTGTGTGAGGCCTTTCTGTACAGGAAATGAGGAAAGTGATGGAGGGAAGTGGATTGAAACCATGGCCACATACTATTTCTTTTATGCAGTGAAGATCAAGTAGAAAGGAGCTATATATATATATATATATTTATCAAAGCAAAAGAAATAGCAGAAAAAGAGCTATAAGAGATATTGTAGTTTTTAGTGGGTGTGATGTAGAACAGTAGAAGGTGGGTAGATTTTGCACCAAAAGCATGGAGGGGCCAGGTCTTGTAAGCTAACAGGCCAGCGTTCCCATTACACAGTACTATATGAAATAAAGACAAAAGAATGTACAGGACATGTTCTCTAATAATGCAGTCCTTTCGATTTCAATCTTGTTGCATATCATTGTGTTGTGTATTTGTGGGAACATAGATATTTCCATTTCAGGGTTACTTTTGTTGCTTATTTTGCTTTAATAATATCTCTCTAGTTTGTCCAAAAAGGAAACAAAACAAAAGTACATTTGTTTTTTGCTTTCAAACGATATTTAGAGAGAGGGTGTTCAAACCTAATTTTAGCACAAAATAAATGTGTTGAAGAAGAAATAAGATGCTATGCTTATTTTTGTTGTTGTCGATACTATGCTTTAATTGTATCCAAAATAACACCGTTTTAGGCTTTATATTCTTCAAAATAACACCGTTTTAGGCTTTGTATATAAAATAACGTCTTATGTTCAAAGTGATGTTGTTTTAGGTTTAAAATTAAATGTCTGAGTTTCAAATTTTTAATTTTAGAATTTAAACCAGCAAATAAAGAATTAAATTTTGAATTTCGATAAATTTCAAGAGTTAAAACATATAAAAATTTTGATTTCGGTAGAAATTTAGACTAAAACAATTAAAACTTTTAATAAAATTTTGATAATTTTGATTTGATAATATTTCTAGATCTCAAAAAAATGAAAATTTTGAAATTTAATTCTTTGCCAGCAGGAGGCCTCTCCCACGACCACAGTGAAAGTCTGAAACATTCCGACATAAGCATTATATTTGCACAACGCAATATGTTTCAATTGTTATGCTATTTTTAGATTGGATATATTATTATGAAAGTTGACTATCCTCTCTTTTTTGCCATTGAAGCTGACTATCTTTAATTATCTGGTGCCAACCTCATTGATGGTCTGAACTGCATGGACGACTTTAATTTTCTTGTCTTGGGCGCAGAGGATCCAAATCCCTATTTAAAAATAAAAAAGCAGTTATATCAACTTATCAAGCCATGATCTGATGACCCTCTTGCTTGTCCTTTTTTGGAAGACAAAAATGGATGGGTCTTTTATTTAGGTTTCTTTAGAAAGGAATGGTCTTGGCTTTGCTAGAACATAGAAAATGGTTGCTCGTGAAGCTAATGGTCGTGATTTGTGATTCCTGTGAACGGAAAAGTGGCTTACGTAGGAAATATTGGCTTTATTCTATGCCCATATGAATATCAATATTTCTCGTAACTACGTTACCTTCTCCTCCAATCATTTTTTATCCTTTTTTTTTTCATGATTCAAATTATTTTTTTTTTAGATCGTCCTACGTATCAACTAAATTAATAATTATTTAGTCAAAGAAAGGAATGGTCTTGGCTTTGCTAGAACATAGACAATGGTTGCTCGTGAAGCTAGGGTCGTGATTTGTGATTCCTGTGAACGGAAAAGTGGCTTACGTAGGAAGATATTGGCTTTATTCTATGCCCATATGAATATCAATATTTCTTGTAACTACGTTACCTTCTCCTCCAATAATTTTTTATCCTTTTTTTTTTTCATGATTCAAATTATTTTTTTTTTAGATCGTCCTACATATCAACTAAATTAATAATTATTTAGTCATTTAACTGTTATCAAATAAATACTCAACACTAAATTTAATCGTTATAAGAAAATCGTCTATTTATTTGATAACAATTGGATGATTAAACAATTTTCAATTTGTTTGATATTTTACAAAGATTATCGTTAAAGGGTGATCTAGAAACCAAATAGTCTGAATCATGTGATTACACTGTAGAATAAAAAATAAAAAAAAGAAGATGGAAGGAAAAAGTAGCTAGCATTCATCTCTTTTGTTGTTAGACTTGGAATAGGATTAATTGGTTTTTTCTTACAGTCTTTCCCACACTTGATTCCCTTATGTTTTGTAGAGTGCTACTCATCTGAGGAACAAATTTTGAGATCAAGTGAACACTTATGAGTTATTGTATTCAAAAACTAAATTAATATAATGAGTTAATGAGTTATTAGTTTCAACGCTTACATATTGAATCCAACAATGATCATACCCTGTTTGAGTTTAATATATATATCATGCGTCAATGAGTTATTAATTTCAATACTTACAAATTCAATTTGACAATATTAGACATTATCCATCATAGTTTCTTTGTATCCTAAAGATTTGTATAACCTATTGATAGAGAATACACAAAATTTATTTCTATAATGCATTTTTTACATTTGTCATGGTATGAGATCTTGAGTTATTGATTTTAACACTTACAAATTTAATACAACAATGACTATCTTTTCTCTCACGGTAGCTCAAAACTTGAATAATTTTTTTTTTCTCATTTGAGAAACTTTGTTAATTTCATTTATAAGATTTTGGTAGTTGACAGTGACATTGGATAGAGAGAATATTAGAATATAGAGTACTTGTAATTACATTTTTTTTATTACATCATTTCCTACTCTTGTTACATATACAAGATTTTTGTGTTAAATTAGTGCAGCTACAATCCCTAATAGAAAAATGTGTTGGAGTTATGTGTCTTAGATGTTTGGATATATTTTGTTTTCTTTTGTACATGGATGAGATTTGAATATATAATCCAACTTTCATGTAAAAGGGTGACTGACGTGATATTATAAATAAAGATGAAAGATATTTGAGACATTAAGAACAAAGATTTGAAAGAGATAAAAAAGTGATGCTACGTCAACTATCCCTGTTACAAGAAAGTTTTTCTCACAACTTTACAACTCAGGGGCAAAATGCCGGGCGACAATGTGTGCACAAGCCCCAACCCATCGAACGATTCGAACCCACTCATAGAATCTCAAAAGTAATAAAAATCAATGGCTGAGATCCTGCCACTTGTACCGAATTGGTTGTACAGGTAAATACACTGGAGCCTATTCTCATAGTGAACTTCAAAAAACCGTTAATGGGCCCCTCCGTACTAACCGCTGCTTTCCCCGCCTCTATCTCCTCTCCCTCTCTTGTTCTCCACAAATGACAAAACCACCATCATCTCCACCTCCAACAATCTCTCATCTTCTTCTCAAACCCTAATTTTTCCGCAATTCCGATTCTCTCCCTCTCTCTTTCACTAATTTTCCGAACCTACCCCACAACCCCAACCCCCTGCTGCTTCTAGCTCATTGTCTTCTCCGATCTGATCTGCTTCAGCAGCACAAGCTCTTCGAGTGCAATAAAATGTACCCACATGAGTGAATCTGAAAAATTCGATATTGTTTTCACATTTTTTGGGGTTTGATTGTGGTGAGGAGGATGTCGAATTTGTACGGAGATTACAATCAGAAGATTGATTATGTGTTCAAAGTGGTGCTGATCGGAGACTCGGCGGTCGGGAAAACACAGCTGCTTGCACGGTTTGCTAGGAATGAATTCAGTGTGGACTCGAAAGCCACTATTGGGGTTGAATTTCAGACAAAAACGCTTGTTCTCGATCGCAAGACCGTGAAGGCGCAGATTTGGGATACCGCTGGCCAAGAAAGGTGCGCCATTGCCTTAAATGATTTCCTGTTGTAGTGATCACAAGATCTTAATTGATTTTAGATGATGATGAAAGAATTGTTTAATTCTTGTTTATAGAAAATTTAGGATACCGAATGCTGTATATGTGTATATTGTTGCAAATGCATACCCATTGAATGAATGGTAACAATAAAGGATGCATATCTCTAGTTGGATGGATCCAACGGTATTTGTTTTGGACTTTTTATTCCATTGTAAGTTGAAATTGATATGGATTTTAAAGATTGGATCTAATGCTTGGCGTAAAATTTTGATACTATCTTTTTGGTGAGGGGTAGAGTTTTATTGGAAACATAGGAATGAATGATGCTACATTTAAAGTAGCAAACAGATTTGGGGCAGTGAAACAGGTCCTCAGCTTGAAGACTTCATGTGAGTTCATAAATTAGAGATGATTTTGCTTTTTGTTTTTTAGGCACAATGCATAGTTGGAAATTAGCATATTCTGCTGCACTAAGTGAATACTACAAGTTCCAAGAAACCCAGTTCACTGGAATCAGATTGCAAGGATTGATGCATACTACCATTAAAGGATATGATGTCCTCCATAAAGTTTCTCTAATATTAATAACTTGAATTTTATAAGCTTTCATCCAACTATGTCAAATCTTCACCTCAATGGTAAGGACTATAGTCTACAGCTCGGTGGGACTTCATATTTAAATCAAAATGATCAAATCTTATCTTAGGACTTTCAAAGTATATATTTTAAGCCCTTGGTGCAGAGTTCTCAAAGAACAGAAAGTGTTCTTTCTTTTTTTTGTCTTTTTATTCTTGGGGGATTCAACTTCTGACTCTACACCTTATTCTACATTGTTTTGTGCTGGCTCCGATTGCTTTCTTATTGCACAAGCAATCCTGTTCTGGAACCAATTGTAGACATTAGCATCATAAATTTGTCCATGTTCTCTGAGTTCCATGGTTATCTCTTTGATCATCTTCTTGCATGGAGTTCTATTGCCTTCATAAAAAATGCACTTAAGTATTTGACACTGCTGCCTTGAATATAATCTGTGGCCACCAAATGCCATTAACTGATTGCAATAAAACTTTCCCAGCCTCATTCCAGAAAGATCCTGTTGGGTAGTGATGGCCTTATTCGCAAATGATGGTGTAGACAGAGATCTGTCACCTCAGGAGTTCCTTTGCTTGTCCAACATCACGTTCGTGTACAACCCTCCAACCCCATCTGGATTCTGTTCCTCTATTTGCATGCCCATCTGTTATCTCTGGGGTTTCTGTTGATTCTTTCACTCCATGTTCTTTCCTGCTTTTCCTTCACCCAGCCACCCCTCTAGAGATGAATGGTTGTTTGGGAACTTGCGCACAGGAAATAATCTTATGTTTTGTTGTCTGCCATAGAATGCAGGTTTCTAGCAGAGTTGTTAGGGACTCTAATGCACTCTGCGCAGATAGAAATAGATCTCGTCGATTGCTAATTTAGGACCCATTTCTTGGTATGACTAGTTCTCAGTGGTTTTCATTATAGATGTGCTATAAATTGTTAAGTGCTTCCGGAGGATCTCGTAAATGGCAACTGAAAATTGATATTATCAACATATTTTATGATTCTGTGACAAATATGGATTTGTGAATACAGCTGCTTTTGCATGAAATCGACGAAAACTTGAAAATACTTTTATATTTCTGTTTATTTTTGTGAATCATAGCAATTTTTGAAACCCCCAAAGTTTCCTAATTAGCATCTCTCAGAGAAATCTTGGACTAACTCATTGCATTCTCTTTAACAATGTGCTTCTTTGGCAAAAGTTAAAGAGTTTAATTCTCAGAGAAACCTTGAACTCATTTCCTTTTGTCTCTCTTCAGGTACAGAGCAGTCACGAGTGCATACTACCGAGGCGCAGTTGGAGCAATGCTGGTTTATGACATGACCAAGCGTCAATCATTTGACCACATGGCTAGGTGGTTGGAGGAATTAAGGGGGCATGCTGATAAGAATATTGTTATAATGCTTATCGGCAACAAATGTGACTTGGGAAGTCTTCGAGCAGTGCCAACAGAAGATGCCCAGGAATTTGCTCAAAGAGAGAACCTATTTTTTATGGAGACATCTGCTCTTGAGGCCACCAATGTTGAAACTGCATTTTTAATGATTTTAATGGAGATATATCGGATAATGAGCAAGAAGACCCTTGCTGCCAACGAGAATGGCGGGGATTCGGGGCTTCTAAAGGGAACAGAAATTATTGTTCCTAGTCAGGAGTCGGATTCCGGGAAGGGTGGCTGCTGCTTTTCTGCCTCATAATTTTATTGAGCTCCATCCATTGTTTATTTTAATTTTAATTTTTTTGAGGAAATATGCTTGTTTAGGCTCCATCTGTTTCAACAAAGTATATATACTTCATAGAAAAAGAGATTGTTGGATGAGGAAGGCCACATGCATCAGTGAACCTGCGATCTTCATATGTATGTTGTGGAAGTGTTTGTTGGTTGTGAAGTGAAAGAGATGAGGCACCTGCAACAAAAATTTCTGGAAAATGGCCTCCAATAACATATGAAATATGAAGCTCTTGTTCTTTGTTTAGAATATAGGATTTATTGTACAAAGTTCCTCAGAATTGATATTTGATTTGGATTTTGGGTCAGTTCAAGGAGAGCATTCAATGTTCTTTGGACCATCCTTGGTCAATAAATTTCAATAATCTCATCAAACAACTACTAACAGTTGAATATAAATATGGGTGACTGAGTCTTTTGATTGAGTGATTTCACCTTGGTAAACCTTCTCTTAAAGTAGTTGATATATCTTCAATGAATATGAATATTGAAGGTGTGTAGATTCTGCATGTACTCGATGAATAAAGAGAGCTTGTTTCTCACAGCAAGCCCAATGTGGGGTTGAAGTTCAAAACTTGAAACTTTTGCCAAAAATTGTATTCCCAATGCTGGGTTCAATTTGGCAATTTGGAAGTCGAACTCATAAAAAAAGAGGTATAGCAAGAGCTGTCAGCACATTTTTTTTAAATATTTGATCGTTGCTTGCCGTCCGAATTTTGGGCCAAAACAGAGATGATTTTTACCAAAATTTGAATATTTTCCTTCTCTATATATATGTAATATTGTGTTTGTGATTTTTACAACATTTCTCTATCAATTCAAATATTTTTATCAAAGTGCAAATTTTGTGCATTGCAAATATTTTTGTACAATTATGAAAGGTCCATCCAAATACTGGAATATCCATCCAACATGTTTGAAACATGATAAGACATTTTCATGTGTCTACCCATCTCCTTACCATGCTTTTAATCTTGGCCATGCTTCCTTCCACTTCTTTCTCTTTCTTTCTTTATTTATTCTCTATTACGGTCAAGATTAATGCATAGTAGCAAGATGAGTAGACAAATGGGTAGGGGATCATTGTCTGACATTAGAACCCTACCTCGATCCTATGCGTGACATTACTACTCTCATCACCAATTAAACAAGTGTAAAGGAATATTAGTGAAGAGAATTAATTAAATCAAGGTATTTTAAAACAAAATTATTTTAGGTGTTAAAATAAAACTATTTAAATATATTCAATATTGGTCTCATTTTAAATATCTAATTAAAATGATTAAAATAATTAAATAATTAAAGTTGCAACTTGCAAGTTGCAAGGGGGATGCAACTCATTTTCCACTTTTGAGTTGTACTTTTGAGTTGAGCCCAAATGAGAGCTTGCAACTCCATAGCACAACCATGTATATATATAGGGCTCGCATCACATTACTTGAATTAGAAATAAACTTTGAAATGAAAGTTGAAACCCATCAAAATTGGACCATGCATTGGGTTGTAGTCAAGGAATGTAATTTCGATTTCGAGGAAATTTTCGATGGAAATTTCGATCGAATTTCGATTTCGCTAGGGTTTAGACAAAAACGATGGAAATTGCTATTAAACGACGGAAATTTTAAATAAAACTTTACCATATGCTTATTTAACATATTATATACTACATTTATAAAAAACATTGAAGGAATTAAACCATATTGTAGGTTTTACGTGATATAAAGTGAATATAATGCGTATTGCAGGTAAATTCCATTGAAAAAATATTACACTAATTAATAATTATATAAATAACATCTCAAATGTACAAATTATACTATAATTTTAAATTATAAATTAAATAAGTATTCTAAAACTCCAAATATATAATAAAAACTCCAAATTAATTTAGTAGTCATATGATGATCATATCACCAAGTTGTAACATAATTTGACATACATATTATGTAGACAACCACCAAATTAATTAAGTAGTCATATCACCAAGTGTTATATTAATATGAATTTTTTGAAACTCCATTACCAAGTGATCAGCATGCCATTGGTTCTAAAATTGATTATGTTTGATGCATGCACAGTAAAGTCTCACTGTTTGAACTATGATTAGTTGGTTCTTATATTAATACATATTTGACTTTTTTGGTTTGGTCCCACTCCCCTTTTTACTGCGCATGCCTGCTGCCCCCTTGATTTTTTTTTTCCTTCTCTTCTTCTTCCCCGTTCCCCCCCATCTTCTGAAGCTTTTAAGTTAACCTTTCCTTCTCTCTCACTCTCTCTCCTTGTCGCCTATCTGTCCGGCCACTTTCTGGCAATCTAAGACCACCAGTGGACTCCCCAAGCCGGCGCCAACACAACCCAGCCATCACCCAGCCCGGCTGGCCTCCCCAAGTGAGAAATCGCAGCCTCCTTTCGCCGCCTATTTTGGCTAATTCCGGCCACCTCCGAGGTCCAATCACCCATATTTTTTGTGGGTTTTTCTTCCCACACCATGGGCTTTCATTCCCCTAAGGTTTGAGGTGCCAATTTAGTGAAATTTTGATTTTGATTTTTAGGGCTTATGACAAATTTCGGAATTTTCGCCGAAATTTCAGAATTTCGGCAAAATTTTTTGAAATTTCGACGAAATCATTGAAATTCAGACGAAAATCACTTGAATATGGCATTTCGTTTCGGACCCCCAAAAAAACGATAATTTCAGCGATATTTCGCCGAAATTACTTAAATTTCATTCCTTGGTTGTAGTGGATGTAGGCTAATTCACATAACCACCTAAAATTGTATTGATTGCATAATATTCATGTTGATTTTTGTCTATTAGATTTTTTATTAAAATGAGTCAATAATTATTTTTCGAATGAATGAATGATTATGAAGTTAATGAGTGTTAAAGTGTTAAAGTGTTAAATTGTTTAATAAAAATTGCAACAATAGGGGCAATATCGTCCTTAAACCTTAAAGCAACTCTTTATCCCGCTCAGAAGAAAATTCGAATATTTTGGACAAAATTGTTGATTAAAATTGCACCAAGAACACTAAGGGCAATATCGTCCTTATATCTTTTGAAAACGTCTCGCTTATCCCGCTCTTAACAGGATTTGAATTTTTTTGAACCAGCATTAGCCAAAAAAAAAAAAAAAAAAAATATTTTGGACAAAATTGTTGATTAAAATTGCACACCAAGAACACTAAGGGCAATATCGTCCTTATATCTTTTGAAAACGTCTTGCTTATCCCGCTCTTAACAGGATTTGAATTTTTTTGAACGAGCATTAGCCAAAAAAAAAAAAACAAAAGAAAAAGAAATCGCACACTGACACGTGTGAAAATTTCAAGCTAGGGATTGTGGGTCGTCTATAATACCGCCCAAAATTTCAGTTTGAAAATTCTGCTATCGCCCTCTCGAAGAGCACCAAAGCTTTGTCGTCTTCTTCTACTCTCTCTATCCCACGCAGAGTCCCCCCATCCTACGCTGTCAAGCAAAACGCTCTAAACCCTCGCGAGGCTCCTCCAGGTACACTCTATTCTCATCTGGGCTTCTTCTCTTAGATCGATTCGTAGAATAAAATTCCACATCTGGGTAGCCCCTAAAATTTCATTTCAGCCGAAAATGAAATCTAGGTCGGCAACATTTCGTGTTTTTTTGAGATGGGTAACCTTTAATTTTCCGAGAAAATTTTCCCATTTTCTTGGAATCTTGTGTAAAAACACTTGTTCTCTGTTTGATCTGATTTTCAATCTTTGCCCATTTCTTTTCAGTTAAAGCATGACAATGCCTGAATCAAGAGACAGAGGGTCGAGGCAAGTCGACATACATGCGGCCTATGTTCAGAGGCTGGCTCGAAGGCAATTTGGCAGCCTCGGAGTTATAATCGATGACTCAGAGACCGAGGCCGAGTTGTTTGGTTCGCCGGCTAGACAGAGGGCCGTGGCGGCGACACCGGTGACGACTCGGAGACCAGCAGGGTTTGGGGCCACAGGAAGTGGTGGTGGGCTCACAAGGAGCAGTTTTGGGACTCCCACCGGAAATGGGCGTACTCGCTTTGCATTCGGGCTGTCAACTCCAGCCAGAGAGAACACGCCGGTCGGAGGTTCCCGCCGGAGGAGGGGCCGTGCCAGTAGCAGTTTGTTACCTTCTTGGTACCCAAGAACCCCTCTCCGTGATATCACTGCCGTTGTGAGGGTAATCATCACTTTCTTGATTCCTTTTGGTTCTGTGTTATTTGATTAATTGATTGCGCAAATAATTTGATTGGATACATTTAATGGTTGATTGATGTATGGGTCTTATTTTGATTGGGTTTTAATTATTAAACTAGTATTGTTTTTTTATTATATGGTTTATTACATCGAAAAGAAATAAAGAATTGACTGAAAGTTTTATTACAATACAAGATGGTTTTACACTTTGATTTATTTTTTTCCATGATTTCTTGCACTTCTTAAAGCCTCATTTTCTTTATGGCCAAAAAGGATAAGTATAAAACTCTCATGGTTGTATTATTTCTGCCTCCTATGTCTTTTTCCGTGTGCAAATGTTTAATTATGCTCTTATATTTGCATAATTCGTTTGATTTTGTGTTGATTGTTGACAATGAACACACTGTTTGCCACTGCATCTTGTTCATTGAATGTTCCTCAATTATCTTCAATTTTTTTATTTATTTTTTTCTCTGCTAAGTTTTGACATCGTTTTCATCATTGACTTCTTCAAATTGTTAGTTATGACATTGGTTAACTAGAAGATTTAAACCCTGGATTCTGTTCCTATGGTTGCAAACTTGCAATGCTCTTACATTATTTTTTATGTTCCATAATTTGAAGCTACTTGAATAGTATTTTCTTCTTATTATTCTCTTTTGATGGCTTGGCTGCTAGGCCTATGATATGGCTATTCTCAGTCCTTTTTCTTTGAGCACATTGTATTAACTTTTAACATATAAAACTGCTTGAATAGTATTATCTTATCATAACCAAATTGGGAGACCTCAAAGCATTGAATGCATTTTACATTAATACTTTTCTCCAGCGTTAAGTTGATATGCACACCTGTATTAGGTGCTTAATTCAAGCGCCTTGCTCCAAGTCAAATTCTCAATCACTGCCTATTGGGATGCTGTTTCTTTTTCATTATGCTTATTTGAGCATAGGTTTATTAGGTGCTTGACATGCCTAATTTGGAGGTGCTTGTTTTAGGCCATTGAGAGGACAAGATCTCGCTTGAGAGAGAATGATGGCGACCAAACTGTCATTGATCCAACTCTGCCAGTTTCTAATGCTCAACTCGAGATTGATGTTCATGCTACCTCTCCAATTTCAGCTGTTAGGAACAAGCCTTGCCCTCCTGCTTCTGTTCGTAAAGTGCACAAAATTCTGCGTGATGTTGCTAATCAGCCTGCTGAAGGAGAGTTCCTGACACCTCAAAAGAAGCTTTTGAACTCAATTGACACAGTTGAGAAAGTAGTCATGGAAGAACTTCAGAGGCTGAAGAGGACACCAAGTGCTAAGAAGGCAGAGAGGGAAAAACGGGTTCGTACTTTGATGTCAATGCGCTGATCAGAGAGAGGGAACATAAGTTTACATAGGAATTCAGTAGATTGGACAACGACCTTATGCAGTGAATGTTATCACCCTCTGGTGCCTGTTATCATCCCCTGGTGATATCTTTCTTATCATCTTCTGATGATATCAGTTTTTTGACTTGGCAGATTTTGTTTTTCTTTTGACTGCACTTCACATCTTGCTGAAGGTCTTAGTACAGGATCAGGCAATTATCACTGCTGAAGGTCTCTGTGTGAGACAGTAGTATGCGTGTGTTCTGCTATCATCATTCTTTGATGGTTCTGTGTAGGAATGACTAGTAGATATATTCTTGAACTGATGATGTATATAGCTGCCATATCTCCTTTTCTGTTAAAATTGTTCAGGTCATTGCTCCTGTTCCATTACTTTGCATGTATAATGGATGATTGATGAGGAAGCATAAGATTTTACAATGAGGTTTAATTCTAAAATGTTTTGTGCTTCTGATGTGTATAGAATATGTGAGCATGTGATGCCATACGAGTGTTTTGAACTTATGAAATATCTCAAAAGTTATTGGGCTTGTCACTGACTGCTAATTTGCTGAATTATCCGAGTCCATTGTTGGGTGTTAGCAGAAGATGAATGAAAAACTGATAGCAGCCTGTGATATAAAGGGAGGCAGCAAGACAAGTCTTGTCATGTGAACTGCTTCCATGATTCTTAAGTCTTGGAAAAATGGAAAAACGGAAAAATGGAAACAGGGGAATTGGGATTGGTTTGACCCAAATAGTGAGTTAGTAATGGAATAGTGAAATAGGTCATAACTTATGTGGGGTGAGTGTAAGTTGTTGGTTGGCCATTACCAGTTCATTTGAGGCAGAAACTAAGCAGTTTATATGTAATTGTAATTTGATTGATCTAAAAATAGTGGTGCAAGGTTTTAAATACTCCATATGAGGGTTTTTTCTCTGAATAATGAGTAAGAGGTTGCCTTGATATACCCGTTAGGTTTTGATTCTCTCAAGAAGCCATAAGATACGAATATCTACTGCTGGGGTTTAACTAATTTTAATTTTCATGCCCTTGTTTTAACAACTGCTCCAGTAGTAGGCACCACTTCTCCTAGAGGCTTAACGTGAATGAATTAATTATAATTAAGATCAAATTATCGTATGCCGTGCAAAGCTCATAAATATGTCTGTAATATTCAGAGCTCTGTTATTTGCACACTTAATTTCTTCTCATTAGTAATTACACACCATTTTCTCACCTCACATCCTATTTGCTTTCTTGCGCCTTTGCCTATTGGTTTCGTGCGCGGTGTTCTTGGTGCACTTGATCACCATCCCCATTACTTGAACATTTATCAACCCCTTGGCCAAAAAAACAAAAACATTTATCAACCCAACTTGGAGTCTTGGGTGGATGGTGCACTTACCATTTTCTTTGCCTGTTGATGCTAATTTTTCTTTTATTTTTTATTTTTTATTTTGTGGATGCTATCATGCTGCAGTGGATTTTCTGGGTTGGACCCTTCATTGGAGCCGCATTTGCAGCTTTGAACGGATCTGCAGCAGATCGGAGGGAGAGATAGACAGAGGAGAGAAGAGAGGTGAGAGAAAGGCAGAGAAGAGAGAGAAAGAGACAGAGGGAAGGAGAGAGAGGGGTAGAGAGAGAAAGAAGGAGGTGGGGCGAAGAGAGAGAAAGAGAGAGGGGAGGAGTTCGTCAGAAGTCCACCGTCGGTGACGATGTTACCGGCACCGAAGGTCGTTTTTTTTTTTGTGTCCTTCATAATCTTTTCATTTTGGGTTAAGCTTGTAATTTCAAATATTAAAATGGTAGGGTGTGTAATAAGAGAAAATTAGATGTGTAAATAATTAATAACACCTATTATAAAGACTGATTACCATTTAAAAGTTACTCATACGGTCATACGGTCATACCCTTCTTCTTAGTTACCTTTTAACTTCTGTCGTTATGATGTAAAATATTATTATATGAAAATATATTGAATATATCATTGTAATTTCCTTGAAAATAATTTTTAATAAACTTTTGAAATTTTCAGAAGGCTAAGCAGGTTAATAAGGGAAAGATTAATGACACGCATCATGTACACACTGGCTAGCTACTACTAATTAATTAAGCATTGAACGTTAAGTTACTAAGCATTGGAATTAATTAATAACTTGGCTTCACTCATTTCCTAAATTTGTCATTATAAGTTGCATAAATATATGTAAACTAACAACTCATATTTCACTAGGAACGTGTACGTTATAATAGGATAAGAATAATCACAGGCTATACACATGACATGAATATGAGTATGAACTCAAAGAATGTGGGCCCAATAACTAAAATAGTAATACATTAAAAGGTATTTATATTTTCCACCTATAAGGATTTGAAAAAAATTAAAGTGTTTTAATCAGTTTCTATGTATAGTTGTATATTTTTCTATATGTGGCTAATCTTTAATTTCCACAGATTGTAAATATATGTGTAGTTAATTGGTGGAGTAATTTAGAGCAACATTAGAGTCTATGTATAGTTGTATATATAGCTGTTAGAGTCTTATCGGTTATCCTATACAACTCTATATATACCCTTGGGTTGGTGGAGTGTACAGCAACATATAATATTAGAGTTCAACTCTAAAGAGAAGTAGTGAATAGGTCGAGAGAGCAATAGCATCCAGAAAATAACATCAACCATGGCTAGGAGGAAGATCAAACTTGCATGGATAGAAAATAATAGTGCTAGGAAGAACACCTTGAAAAAAAGGAGGGGATGCTTGTTGGAGAAGATGAAAGAGTTTACCATCTTGTGCAATGTCAATGGTTTTATTATTGTGTATGATCCAGATAGCAACGAGCCGGCTGTGTGGCCAGACAGCCCGATGGTGGAAGAAGTTATCGCGAGGTTCCAGAACATACCAGAAACTCAAAGGTGTAAGAAAATGATGAACACAGAGACCTACTTGAAGGAGATGGTAGCTAAATTGGAAGGGAAAATCATGAAGCACCAGAAAAATAACTGTGAAATGGAAATGAGTGAAAGGATGCACCAAATAGAAAATGGTAAGCCATTTGATTCATTTGAAAATAATGAACTTACTACTTTGGTTTCGTTTTTGGCTGAAAGGATGAAAGAGATGAAGAGAAAGGTGGAGTTTCTGGAGCAAGGTTCTTTGCCTGCTCATCCTCACGAGGGCTTCCTTCACAACAATGTTAGCGGCACTTCTTTTAATGCTTACAATGATATGAGGCTGCCAATTGGGAACTCTTTTGGTAAAAATGACATCATAGGAGATCGAGGAAGTGATATTGGGTTGCCTCCTAAATTTTTTGGAGGAAATGATGATGGAAGTGATGAATGGGCTATTTAAAGGTAGAAGTGGTGGAATGGAAGTGATGTCGAGCTTCCCTATAATGTTAGCAAAACTTGAAAAAACCCCCTTTCGCTCCTTTAAGTATTTTTTGATTGGTTATTTTACTTTCAATCCTTTTCATGTTGATTCATGTTTCAATTTCTTAATTATAAAGAATTATTGTTCTCTTTTCTTATAATTTAATGCAATTCTCTTGTTTCTTTTGGTTGTGGCTCAAGTACCTAGCAGATATATAAATTATATATGATTTATCATTTATGTATGTGAAGTTTATATTTGATATTCGCACTAAATTTATCCAAACTTATGTGAAAAGAAACAATTGAGAAAATTTAAAAGTTCATAATGAAGATCGTTGTGAAAAAGGCCAATATTTTTCATCATGAGTTTTTCACAACGCTTACACACTGATCATATGGCATAAATGTTAAAAAGAGATTGTATACATATGTGGAAGAGTTTCCTTCGAGTATCAATAATTAACTACTGCTCTTATAGGCACGTACCACTCTCTTAAAGGCTAAATGGCACTTAGAGAAGTATTAGTTGAGAGTTCTATGACAAAAATAGAAGTTAAATATGGTAAGTGACTGTACGTCATTTGTCATACCATAAAAAAGGCCAAAACCATTAATTTACTCTAGCATGGCATTCTTTACAATTAATAATATGGTAATGGATTGAGTCTACATTGTCTACAATAATATCTTAAAAACACTCAGGATATATAAAATATGTGAAAAATTCGATCTGGAAGGCTAGCCAAGTTGATAAGGAAAGAATCGATTTTATTTTTTTGGTCAAAGATAAGGAAATAATTGATTAAAGCGCAGCTAAGCGGTAGATTTTAAATTTTCTTCCCTTCTCTTTTTGTCATTATACGTTGTATGAATTAATGAGCTAATTACAAATACCTCTCTCAGATTAATTATGTAATTTTTGACAATTTACCTTAAAATTAAAATTTAACACTTTACCCATACTTAATTGTGTTAAACACTTCTGTTAAATTTTGACTTCTTGAAAATGTTATAATAGAGTGTACACTTACAAGTATATAGGATATTAGCTCTGTGTACCAAACTATGTTTATCAAATGATTATGTGACATAAAATGTGTGCAGCTTTTGGTTGGTAAGGGTTTAGCTTGCTTTTCCTTGCTTTTGCTTATGTTGTGATTAAAACACCATGAGTGATTCAATCCCCCACTGATCTTGTTTTTGATAGGCATGATGAAATACTAGCAAAAATAAAATAAAACCGCAAACAAGCAAAAGAACAACACATGCCCGAAAATTAATGTGGTTCGGTAATTGGCCTACATCCACGGCGAGCACCAAGAGATTTCACTAACTTTAAGAAAATTACAATGATCACACAAATTCTCTCTTTATCTTAATCTCTCTCTCACACTTTTGGCTAACACTATTGATGTTATTTTTAGGGTTTTTCTGAGTTCTAACGTTCTATCTATATTCTATAGAACTTAGGGTACGTTACAATCCTTAACAAATTAGGAGTCCTAATCCCCTCTAAACAATGAGAAAAACTTGCCAAAAAAGATCATGGGAGAGTTTCAGTACGATAGAATCGATTCTAAGTATTCATAGGATCCATGTTACCATATATATTATACCTCATTGGAGAATCGATCCTACTAACGTGGTCTTTTGTTAGCTTCGTGTAGGATCGATCTTCTGGGCTTCTTGACACTTCTTGATAACCTCCTAAGCCCAAATAACCTCCAAACTTCATTCCAAACTTTCATGAAAGTTTCCATGGACCCAAAACAGCCTCAATTGCGAGCCAAAATACAACAGCTTAGATATATATATATATATATATATATTGTTGTGTTCAGTTTAATCACTTGTACTGATTTCATCATATAATTACGTACATAGTACATAACTAATATTTAAAACTTTTTTTGGGTGTGAAATTTCAAACCCGGCCTTTTCAATAAACTTGATGATACGAGTAAATTTCATTAATGAGCAAACAAAAGATGCAGGCGTTAAGCCTTACACCTGAAAATGCAGAGTTATACATAAAAAAAAAAAAGGAAGTTTCTCTAAAGCAAGAATGACAACAACAAAACAACAAATGAACACATAATTTCTTTTGGTTTAAGGAAAAAGCATAGGCTTGAGAAGAAGGAAAAAGCTTGATACTATTTGGGATGTAGAATTGATACCTTTTATTTGTCATGTTGGGCCAGCCCTGGCTACAGCCAATGCTAGCAAACTGTATGATGTGATCCTGTACCCAATTATTTGTTTGGTTGGCTTGATTTTTGAAATGTTAGAGTAGTTAGCATGTCTAATCCAGTTAATTTGTTTGATTCCTTGCATGATCCTACACTTGATTACTTTGCTTGGCTCGTTTGACTGCTTTTACTGGCTTTGTTATGTCCGTAGGCCTATTCTATCACTGCTGTGATTTTGCAGCACCCTATATGTTTTTTGCTTGTATGACAAGATTTCTCTTTGTAACTTTGTATGTAGCCTATAGGCAAGATTTCTTTGCCTACGGTTTTTGGCTGTTTGGACCAAAACAAGAAAATAAAAAGGGTTTAGCTTGTATGACAAGATTTCTGTCTGTATGTGGCCCATAGGCCTTTGCTTGGTGTTATTATCTCTTTAATTAATTTGTGTTGTTGGGAAAAAAAAATCTGATTTAGCTTGACAAGATAGAGGTCATTGTCGATCATTGTCATAATCTGATTTAGTTTGGCAAAATCTGATTTCGCGACAACTTTATAAATTGTCATTGTCTTATTTTTGGGTATGACTTGGTCTCACTGTGGGTGTTGTTTTCCTTCTTACCTAACTAGAGTGAATGAAGTAGCATAGTGCTTGGAACGCTTGAAATGCATAGTGGTGGATCTGGTAATGCTTGGGTTAATTGGCGTTGTTGATGCGAAAAAAGAAAAGAGTGATTCAATTATAAGGTATTAATTATTGAAAAAGTTAACCAAAAGTACTCAAACCCAATAATTTACTTATAACTCACATATAATTTAATTTCTAACATTAATTTATCTACAACCACAAATTTAATTTCAAGGTAATAACAACTCACCTACAACATCTACTTCTAAATTTGTCAATAAACATCAAATTTATTAGTTTTATGCTCTAAACTCTATTTTTTTTCACTTCATATTTGCAGTACAATTTCATTTCAGTATAGTTTCAGTTTCGTACATTTACAGTACAGTTATAGTTTTCATATTTGCTGTACAGTTTCAGTTCTTTATATTTACAGTACAGTTTTAGTTCTTCATGTTTATAGTATAGTTTCAGTTCTTCATATTTACAGTACAAATTCAGTTTTTCATATTTGCAGTACAGTTTAAGTTCTTCATATTTACATAGCAGTTTCAGTTCTTCATATTTACAGTGCAGTTTCAGTTCTTTCAATTTTAGTTTCACATTATAGTTTCAGTTCGTTAATAAACTTCATATTTATTGATTTATCATTTTGTTTGATAATAAAAATTGAGAAGAGAGAAGATCGATGTGCAAAATCGAAAATGAATGATGTGCGAAGTTGAAGAAGATCGTTGTGCAAAATCGTCGTTGAAAAATAGAGAAGATTGCAACAAGTTTGAAGAACCCCGGTTTTGGAAGGGTCAGAACGGTTTTGGAAGAGTTTGGATACTATATTAAACGTGTGTGGGTTAGGTGGCTAATCTGATTGTTAAATATTTAACCTTATTATTA
>QANT01002495.1:0-19876 GCA_003254885.1 Purshia tridentata
CAAACCGTAGCTCCAAACGACGCATGCTACGTGTCCACGAATTCGTGGAGTCGAGCTCTACGCAACCATGTCAAAGTCAACTCTAGACTCCAAGTAATTTAAAAAGTCAACCTTGAGCTCTTTTATCACGTTCATAACTTTCTAACCGGGGTTCTAAATAACCCATGCCGCGTGTCTATGAACTCGTGAGCTCAAGGCCTTCCTAACGGACCCAAGGTCGAAGCTAAAATCTGACTAGAACCAAAAGTCAACTTTAGGCCCCATTAGAATTTACTTAAAAAGGTACGGGTCGTTACAAAATTCGTGAGAATGAGACCTTTCCAACGGATCCAAAGTCAAAACAAAACTTCAATCAAACAAAAAGTCAACTTTTGTCCCAAGTTTAAAAAAAAACTTTAAAATTCGAAAAACACCCAAAACGCTTTACTTCTCAAATAAAGTCCTAAAATCCTTTAAAAACTTTTCAAAACAACTTTGGAAGGCACGGGGTCTTACAATTTGAGTTCGAGGGGATAAAGTGGGAGGATTTACCCTTGTGATACAAAGTTCAGGGGGCAAAGTGAAAAAAAAGGGTATGTTTCAAGGGGCAAAAATAATAATTAGTCTTAATTTTATTGGGCCAAAAGTTGACTCTAGGTTCGAGTAAGATTTTACTTTTGACTTTGGGTCCATTAGGAAGGTCCCGAGCATATGAGTTCGTAAGCACGAAGCATGCGCTGTTTGGAAGTTATGGATGTTTAAAGTTATGGGCAAACTTGTAAATTTGGAGAAGTTAAGTTTTAAAATTAAAAATCATATTTTTGGAGGAAAAATCTCACTCTCCTCCAGCTCACCCAACCCCTTTTCCTCCTCCCCTTCACGCGCGCGACAGGCTGGCAAGCCCTTGCCAGCTTCTTGTCCCACATAGCCACCAGTGACCCTCCCCACACTGGTGCCAGCCTAGCCCGGCCTCCCTCCTTGCCACCCAGCCCCTGCGTGTGTGAGTTCTCTTTGGGAAGCTTCCCCAGTCGTCGGTTTCTCCCCATTTTTCTGGCCAGTTTTTCAGCATCACTTCACCTCATTTATTTCCCCCTAACTTGGTTGTTTAATTTTGAGTATTTGTAGATCAAGGAAATTGGGGATTTTGAGACCCATTTAGGATGTGGCTTTGTTTGATTGAAATTATTGGTTATTTTCTGTAATTGATCAGGATAAAGCATGGCATTGGGGTGCTTTGGGACTTGATTGGTTGATTAATTTTGAGAAATAGGAAATTTGGATTTTGGGGTTTTGCCCAATTCAGTTTTTCTTAAAATTATACGAATTCTTGGTGGTTTAATTGCAATTGTGAGCAATTCTCACCCCTAGGAACAATTAGTTGATATTTAGAATGGTTAGTTTGAAGAAATTTGGAGAAATGCTGACTTTTGAGGTATAAATGCCACTTTGAGTGGTGTTGGTGTTGGTGTGAATCTTCTTGCCACTAATTCTTGGATGTAATATAAAATTTAGACTCTAATTAAGTGGGTTTTTAACCTTGGATTGATTGGAAGTGGTTAGGGTTGACAAGACCTCAATTAAATTGTTATTTGGACACTTTTGGGGTGCCGAATTGACCTTTAAATGAACCCCGGTCGAGTTAATTTGTGCATAAGACGTAAGTGGGTTACTTTCGTTGGTTAAAGATGTGGGTAAGGTTAGTGATAAGTTGAGAGGGTGTCAGAATGATTATGCTGTCATTAAATATGGATAATATCTCAAGGGCTTTACGTTACGATTTTTGTTTTAATTTCAGTAATTGAAATTCGAATTTCGAAATCAATAGAATTAAAGCATAAAACTCAAAATTCGAAGGAAATACCAAAATTAAATTAATCACCTAAAATTAGAGAATTGAGTTCTAAAAATATTCAGTACAAAAACAGAATAAAAATAAGAGAGAAAAGAAAGCTATTTCTCTGGCAGGGGATTGGAAGCATCGATCTCCGAAGACGAAGGGGGCACAAAAGAAGCATCAGCACCGGAGGCAGAGGAAGGATTCTCAGTTGGGATTTCAACAACCTCTTCATCAGAAGAAGGGCTCGAGGCAGGGGCCCGATCGCCTGGACGCATCCCCAGAAGGTAGTCATATGACTCCTTGACCCCTTGAAGAGCATCCACAGCTTCAGGGCCCTCGTACAGACGACCATCTTCAGGTTCAGCTCTCTGAACCCAGCCAAGCCTGAAGAACCGAGCTCGATCAATGCCAATCAAGGTTTGGCAATCATCGAACTCAGCTTGGCGTTCGGCCCTTTCGACCGCCAGCTCCTTCTCCAATTCAGCCACTCGAGCCCTAGAAGCTTCGAGCATCTTCTGTGCACCTTCAAAATTCTCCGCGTGCAGATCCCTATCCTCTTCGGCCCTGCATCGCCCAGCATTTGCCTCTGCCAGCTCCTTCTTGACCTGAGAAAGCAACGCTTCGGCATCAGCAAACTTCTTCCTCGCAGCCTCCCCCTTCTCAGCCTCTTGACGAAGTTCATGCTTTATCGCCAGCAGACGACTAGTCAAGTCCACGTTTAGCATGTTTATCTGCAAAAAGAAAGGCAGACAGTCAATGCACGAAAAGAAGTGTTCGAAGAGAACTAAATACCGAAGAACTAATTACCGTATAACTCGCCACGTGGGTAGCAGCGATGAGAGCCCCGTCATTTAGCTGAGCGACCCCAGCAGCATCTCTTGGAAGCACGCAACCCCTCGTAATAGCGATCGCGGTGCTTTCATCGTGAACGGCCGAGTCACTCAGCAGAACTCGGGTTCCGTTGGACCTCTTCATGTCCGGGATGAAAGGGGGAAGCGGAGCGGTAGGACGAGCACTCGAACTCGCAACTCGAGGGGGAGAAGAGGTGGTCAGAGGAGGTGGACTTTGTGTGGCGGTTATCGAAGGAGGTGGGTCGAGAGTAGTAGCTGTCGAAGGCACTTGTACATCGCGAACAGGTCCCTCCTCGACCATCGGAGTGACCTTCGACATTTTTCCCTTCGGAGGGGCCTTCCCGTCATTTCTTTTTCTTTTCTTCTCAAGGATAGGGTCCTTCGCAAGCTCAAGCTTTCTTCGCTGCATATCGACCCCCTCAGTGTCAGAAGCGGTTTCTTCAGAATCCGCCGAAAGAACGTCAACTTGAGCCTTGAATCTTGCTCTCAGCTCTTCGATCCTTTTCCTTCCCTCACTAGTCAAAGCCAAGTCCTCCGAACGCAAAATTAAGCCGCCCACGAAGTCTCTGGGAGAATAACCTTCGAAGCCCAAGCGTTTCTCCTCGGAAAAGGGCGCGTAAATGATTGATTGGCGTTGGGAACTGATTCGATGAAGAACTTGAGGCGTAGAGAACCAGCCAATACTATGTTTCGGATTCCCAAGCTCGAAATGGGCCTTAAGGGCTAGCAATCTATCGTGAACTAGCTTGGCCTCTGTGAAACAAGATCTATCTGGAAAAAGAAAGCGAAGAATATTAGTGATCGATAAACGTTGGCAGACGACATCAATATCAAGATGACGATATTCATCGAAGTGAGGAATACTAGGAGAATGGGAAAAGCGAGTTGGGAGTGGCACATTGCTGAGTTCGGGGGCAGCCCACTCACCGGTCAACATCACCGGTCTACCTTTCCAACCACAATGGGAAGTAGGACGATCATGAAAAAGCTTAGGGGCATCGGGTTTGGGAGTGAAATAGAAAGTACAAGACCCGTCGAGTTCGTTGACCTTACTCCACTTATAGCAAAAGAAGAAGTCAACGAACCCGAAGGCCGCCCCCACGGAAAGCCCAAAACCCAGAAGAGCAGAAATCAGTTGGAAGCAACTGGGGTTTAGTTGAAGAGGGTGAACACCCATTTTATTAAAAATAACGTGAAAAAGGGGATGAAGAGGAAATCTGACATACTGAAGGGAATCGGCAGAAATTACTAGCGATCCCTCTAGAATACCCTCCTCAGTTGTTACACTACAATTTGCTGGATGGGATTGAACTTTGACAGAGGGAGGTATCTCGTAATCTCTAACTATTTTTTTAAGTTGTTCTACCGAAGGATCCCAATGATAAACTAGTTGGGTGAGTTTACCCATGATAAAAGGGAAAGAAAGACTTACGCGGGAGTAAGGGAGAAAAGCAAGCTAGGAAACACCGAAGACCCTTGGGCGAGTGTCGGAAAGATGCAAAGTCTTTGCAAAAAGGCTCCTGTTTTAAGAGGCGCTGTGGAGGAGAAGCAGATCGAAGAGCACGAAGAAGAAAGAAAAAGAAAATTTGTATAAATAGGAGATTTTTCGAAAATAAGTGGCTGGGGAAGCTCAGAAGTCCGAGAAGGGCAGAGGTCGAAAAGACGTGCCTCGAAATGACCAAAGGTCGTCTTTTCGACTTACGCCGTCATTTTTCCCTCTACCCACCATCGTTTGACACGTGGAAGGCAGAGAGAAAAAGGGGGCAATGTGGGCGATAGAAATAATTGGGCCCGAGCCCAGAGTGGAGAAGTATAACCAGGCCCAACTGAAGGGAAGCCAAATCACATAGTGAGGCCCAAAAGATCCACGCAAATTAAAACCCAAGGTAAAAAACGGTACAATCTTAAAAGCATAGCCCGTTTTTGATCCCAACCTTAATGACCCATGAACTTGAGTAAAGGCGCCAACGATCAAATGCATTAAAGAACACAACGGGAAGAAAATGGCGCGAAGGTAACGGTAGGATTGTCGTTTGCTATATAAGAAAGGTTGCGACCCCATGAAAAGGGACCGAAACCAAGAAAGAAAAAAAGATATACTGTGAAACACTTAGAATTACTTCATTCATTTTGGCATCGGAGTGTTATTGCAGGTACACCCCACGGGAGATTTCAACAATTCAAGAAGACGAAGAAGTTCGAAGCAAGCACAACGTTCAAGTGGTAGGCTCATAGTTGGCTGATTCATTGTTGATTGTTAAAACTAGGCCCAGCAAGAATTTTAGCATCAACATAAAGTAAAATAATAAAAGAGAAAAGTCAAGCCAAAAAGGAGAGAGAGAAGAAGGGCTAGCCTTCTTTCTCTCTGCACGTCATTTACAAAACAAAATGGAGCCATTTCTTCCAATGGGCTTACTTCCGTTTTTGCTAAAGTTAAAATAAAAAGAGGTTCAGTAAGGCAAAAGGAATTTTATATATATTGAAGCAACTTGTTTTACGGCAAGTGCAACAAAATGTCTAGTTGGACTTTTCTGTTGCCCATTAAAAGTATGAAACATGTAAATTAATAAATAATTGATATAAAATATTTAGTGGGCATATAACCAAATTCACATTCGCCCATTATTAAAAAAAAAAAAGTGTCATTTAATAAATAAATAATACAAAATTATTAATTGGCATATTCTTTCACATTTCTTTCATTCAAATCCAAATCTCAAATACAACTCTCAAATTATGCAAAACTATCTCTTGCTCAAGTGGTACAAAACCACCTCTTTCATTTGGTACAAAACCAATTCTCCAAAATAGCATAAAGCCAACCAACTCAAATTCCTAGATGAACTACATTCGGTTTGATCCTGGCAAAGGTATGTAGGCAACCTATAATTAAATTTAGGTGCAACTGCAACCAAATCAAATCCGTCCAAATTTCTCATAAATTAATTCCATACACAAAGTTCTAAATTAATTTCTCAAATCAAATCCAATGGCTCTAAAGCCTACCCAAATTACCCAAATAAATCTCAATTTTCCAATAAGTCACTCATTCATCAGGAATCCCAAATTGGAACTACGTGTGTTTTGATCCCCCACTAGGTACATGGGCAATCTAGAAATAAGTCTACATACAATGACATCCCAAATCAAATTCCTAGTTCAACCTAATCAAATTCACCAAACACTTCATCCAAATACCAATTTTTCGATGAGTCATTCACTCATTGGGAATCACAAATCCAAACATTCATTCATCTTATCAAATGATTTCGGTTCCTCATAATTGGAATCAAAGGGTCTTCCCTTACACTAAGAGTTTGTAATTAAGAGATGCACTCCATCTTGAATGGGTTGTACCCTAAATAATAAAACTCTATTCCCTAAATGAGTAGAGTGAGATTATGTTGGGTAACAAATATAATTATTAAATAATAATTTATCAAATATTTCTTCAACAGCCCTCTAACAGGGACCTATCTTTATCAATGCTTTTTGGAAGGAAATTTTCAAGTTGCAAGGTTCAAAATTGAATATGAGCTCTGGTTACCACCCATAAAGTGATGGACAAACAGAGGTGGTGAATAGGTGTCTCGAGACTTATATGCGATGCTTTGTTGGGTATAATGGAGCTACAATGCAGTATACCACATTGCCACCAAATCTACACCATTCGAGTTAGTCTATGGGTATAAGCCCCCACACATCTCTTCTTATGAGCTTGGTTCTGCTAAACTGGATTTAGTTGAGCAAACTCTCATTGAGAGGGATAAAATTCTCTCTATGCTGAAAACCAACCTCGAGGTGGCTCAGAACAAGATGCAAACCCAAGCTAACAAGCATAGGACATAGAAGGAGTTTGGGGTTGGAGACTATGTGTACCTCAGGTGGATCCCCTACTAGCTCCACTAGCTTGCCTCGCACTCATTCTAAAAGCTGCACCCAAAGTTCTATGGTCCATATGAGATCTTGAAGAAGACTAGGAAGGTGGCTTAGAAGCTAAGATTGCCTACTTGGAACTAAGATTCATCAAGTCTTTCATGTGAGTTGTTTGAAAAAGCATCTGGGAACGACTACAATTCCTATTACAAGTCTGCCAAACATCACAAATGATGGGAGGTTGCAGGAAGTACCAGAAACTGTGCTGTTGAGGAGGATTTATAAGAAAGGAAATGTGGCTGGAACTCAAGTACTAGTCAAATGGGAAGGGCCCAGTGCAGATGAAGCTACTTCGGAAGACTTTGATGACTTCACTAATAAATTTCCTCATTTTGACACGCCCCGACCCTCGGGCACGTGCCTAAACTGCTGAAAACTGACAACTGTTTCCTGTGGGCCCTTTTTCTGAAACTGTGAGCCATGAATAATAAAATAATTTCCTGAAAACCACTGTAAGTCACCAAAAACAATTCACATAAAACCAAGTGTAAAACCTTTTACATAAAAACAAACTGTAAAACAACTTTTTGAAAACACTGCTGGCCCCACTGCCTCGTCTTCTCTCCACTGCCTCCTCAGCCTGCTCAACCTGCAAAATCAAAACCCTGCACCCAACCACAGGTGCACCGGGTTTAAACACAAACCCGGTAAGCTCACTAGAGCCCGTATGAGTGAAAATCCAACTATAACCTCAAATTTACTGAATTAAAATAATCATACCACAATCCATCTTAATGCCTCAAAACACAATCAAGCCTCAAGTCACAAACACAAATCTTATCCTGATTACCAAATCCTCTAACCAATCAATTCCACTGTGCCAAACTGTAATACTTCAAATTATTCTCAATTCAACCTCTAAACTGAAATAACCTCGAAACAATCCACTAGATCCTTACTTGGGATCCAACTAGATCCTCCAACTGGAATCCACTAATCCTCGAATAATAACTACTGATCCTTATTTAGAATCCAACTTAATCCTCAATTGATACCCACTGTTACTCCAATCTCTTACTTAAGCCTTTAACTTCAATTAACCTTTAACACCTCGAGATATTCAATCCTAATATCCAAACCCTCCTTAACTAGCAAACAATCAACAATCAACAAAGCACACAAGGCAAGCAAGTAACTGGACCAAAAAATTAACTGAACTGAAATTAACTTGATCTTAAGACAAAGCAAACAAGGCAAGCAATTAACTGGACCAGAATGTTAACTGAACTGAAATTAACTTGGTCTTAAGTTCACTCACAGTTTTCCGCACGAAAAGACTGAACTACCCTTCGTGCCCTTTGTGGCTCCTTTGCACGGATTCCAAAATCCGGCAGCACAACGGCATCGGAAACACAATTCCCGAGCCGAGCACACCTGTTAAGACCAGACAACCACCAAATTCACAAACAAGCCAACAAACAAACAAAACGAGCGGGAACCACCACACATGGTGGCTGCCCGACTCTCGGAAAAACACTCNCGGAAGTCACACGGAAGGTTCAAGAAACTCACCCAACTTCACCGGTGGTCCTACTAGGCTCTGGGGAAGCGGAACGGCACGATAAGACCCCAAACACGACCACCACGCACGGCAAGGCCGTGGTGGCCGTGACTGCCTATCCTGGGTAAAACACAACCACCCTTTTAAAGTTCAAACCAAGCACACAGATTCCAAGAGGACGTCGAGGGGATCGAAAACCATACCTCGCTCGACGGAAAAGGTGGCCGGAAAAGTCTGAATTTTGCCGGAGAAGCCGCGACCTTCACGGCTTCGATTCGTCGTCTACGGCTCTCCGATGAACGATCGGAGGACACCACCGTGACGGGCTCGACGAGAGGAAGAATTCTGGGCGGTCGGCGAGCCTCGAAGTCGCCGGGATCATCGCGATCGCCGTCGCGACGCCACTGTGCACGCGTGAAATCTCTCTTTCCAGGCTGTTTCGGGAGGAGGTGCCACCACCGGAGGGAAGAGGGAGGAGAGGCGCGCACGGGAAGCCAAAACTGGAGTCCAGCCGCCGCTGGACGCTCCCCCACGCGCCGGCGCAAGGCGCGGCTGGGGTGATGGGTCGCGAGGAAGAGAGAGACAACTGCGGGAGAGAGGAGAGAGAAATCTGGAAATTTCTGGGTTTCTGTGCCTTTTGAAAAACCACTTTTTTCAAAATTACCAATGTGTCCTTGTCTTCACACGTCCGTAACTTTCAAACCATAGCTCCGTTCGACACGTGCTACGTGTCTACGAACTCGTGAGGACGAGACCTTTCCAACGAACCCAAGGTCAACGCGAAAAGGCCTCCCGAACAAGAAGTCAACTTTTTACTCAACTTTAAAAGTCAAACTTTAAACTTTGAAAAACGTCCAAAACGTTTTACTTTCCAAATAAAATCCCGAAAATCTTGAAAAACTTTTCAAAACAACTTGTGAAAGGTGCGGGGTGTTACAGGAACAACTAGAGTTCAAAGAGTTTATATTAAAACAATTGATTACAAAGCAAAAATGTAGAAAGAATATCTAACTACCCATGATAAATGATATCAAGGGTGAAAAATTGATTCTTTCTCATTTTATGAACAAAATCTAGAATTTGTAAGATCTAAATGGTGGGAAATCAACTAAAGAAAACTTTACTTGATAATTTTCATGGTGGTGCTTCCCCCTCACCTTGGTGAGGGGTTTTAGTGACCACCCATGAGTATTAAACTAAAATGAAAGGGAGAAGAAAAAATAAATGACATTTAAACTAGACAAGAGTAAATAAAATAATAACTTAGAAGTAAATAAATAAATAAAAGAAGGAGAATAAGAAGAGAGACATGGAAATTAAACTTTCATTGCAATAATTTAAAAGTGTATGAACAAAGTATTAAAACTTCCTATTCTCTCTAACAAAATAGCCAAAGACGCATTTGAGAGAAATCCTAGTAGAATACTAAAAGAGTTAACAAAAATAAAAATGAGGTAAGGATCCTCAAATGTGAGCTAAAGGTTTCCTTAAATAGGCGAATACTAAGGTTTGAGAGGAAGTTTCTAGGAAATTACAACATAAAATATCTAAGGCCCAAGGACATGTGTCAACAATTTATGGTGACACCATTTACACAAGAGAAGGTGGATGACAACCATAAAAAGGTTGTCATCATGCCATGTGTCACAATATGATTTGCTGAGAGAAGAAATGGGTTTTGCATGTTTGGGTTTCTTCAATTTCATTTGGGCTCCTTCAACTTCCTTTGTTTTTGGGCCTTTGAGTTTAAACACAAACCATCAAAATAAAAAGAACTTATTGAAAACTCACACAATTAAAAAAAAACCCAAAAAAATTAAATTACACTAATAAATAAAACTAATTAAAATTTAAAAGATAGGTATCAGGTAGACAGTTTCTATGGGGCGTAGGCCTCCCAAAAGGTAACTGAGGCGTGCAAAGGTTTCCTCGGGCCAGACAGAGATTGGCCCTCGAGTGCAAAGGTAGAAGGGAGCTTGACTGCAAGACCCACCCGTCGAGCAGGGACGAAAGTCAGCCTTAGTGATCCGAGATAACAGGCTGATCTCCCCCAAGAGCTCACATCGACAGGAAGGTTTGGCACCTTGATGTCGGCTCTTCGCCACCTAGGGCTGTAGTATGTTCCAAGGGTTCGGCTGTTCGCCCATTAAAGCGGTACGTGAGCTGGGTCACCGTCGAGAAACGAAAGAAGACTTCCATCTCCAAGTTTAACTCAGACGTAGCTCGCTTCTTTTTGGGTGTGAAGCAATGTTAAACTAAAATACCCAACAAGCATTAGCTCTCCCTGAAAAGGAGGTGATCCAGCCGCACCTTCCAGTACGGCTACCTTGTTACGACTTCACTCCAGCCCGGAAAAAAGAGGGATTCTAGTTGTAAGATATCTAATGAAACCGTCGCTGGAATTCCACAATATATGTTTCGTCTTTCGTTTCCTTTTCGTTTGTTTCGAGAAATATATCGATCAATTCCGATTCTTTCTTTTCTATTGATTCTTTTCCGATCGCGATGTATGGATCCATGGGTCTATGTGTCTATATAGATCCTGTTCATGGATTAACGAAAATGTGCAAAAGCTCTATTTGCCTCTGCCATTCTATGAGTCTCTTCCTTAAATTCCTATTTGAAGAGTGCATAACCGCATGGATAAGCTCACACTAACCCGTCAATTTGAGATAGAGATACAATTCGGGATTTTCCTTGGGAGGTATCGGGAAGGAAAGAATTCGTCCTTTCTAGGATTTAATGACTCGATTCCTAAGAGCGAATTCATCCTTTTAACGTCATTTGATTTGGTAATAGTAATAAAGATAATAACGAATGTAAAGAAATGAAGGGATTGGATCTCTATCAACGGCCAATTTCCGTTAAAAGAGAAGGTTCCATGGGAACAATTATTTATTTCTATTTTCAGGGTACTTTATCTCTTTTTTTTCTTTGAAAAAAAAAAGAGAAGAAAAACTGTGTGGGAAGAAATGACAAGAAGATATTGGAACATCAATTTGGAAGAGATGATGGAAGCAAGAGTGAGTTATTTATCAGCCAAACATTCTTCTTACGGCTAGATCCAATCTCCTGGTCCCTGCAGAAAGGAAAAAGAATTTCACGTTCTTCCTTTCGGGAAGGGAGGATTAGGAAAATCCTATTGATTGCAGCTTTCTCCAGACCTCCGGGAAAAGCATTAAAAAAAGGCTCGAATGGTACGATCCCTCCGTCAATGCTTACTAATTAACTAAAATATTTAAAATAAGTATTAAAATACGAAGGAAGTTAAACCACAAGGACTAAAATATATGATTTGAAGGTTAATTAAATACTATAAAATGATCTCCATAATCAGTGAGAATGAATATATGTAAATTGCATGAATGCATGCTTCATTAATATCAAACTTGCCAAGCCGACACCATGCAAGAATGAGCATGCTTAGAAAAGACTTTTATGACCAGTCAACGTTAACTGCTCAAAACCCAATCCAATTTTAGGGGTTTTCACCAAAACCATTAATCAAGGAATTAATATAAGGTGAAATAGATATGAACCACACAATAATTTAATGGAGGTTTTTTGGGCCTTAACAGTAATTCCAAAATAACTTGGCCATCAAGAACAAAGTAAAGAGCAATTGGCCGGTTACAAGTAGTGAGAGTAAGGCATTTCTAACATTCAGAGCAAGTAATTCCATTCATTTTATTTAACCAAGTGAAAGAGGCTTTCTCCAGATGATTAAACCCTACATCTAACTCATTATGCACCCTATGGTTTAAATTAATGTTCATAAGTGAACACTTAGCATGCATGGAATGCAAGGATAGCAAAAATTATCAAGCTAGCCAAAAGGGCAACCAACACACAGTTATAAACACAAGCATAAACATATATAAGTACATATTCGATCAATCACAAGCACAAGCAAGACTCTTTGGCTTATTTCTTTTCTAGAAGATTAACTTGGGCAAGCCTCCCCCTACCTTTCAAGTGGCTGCCTTCCAGCTCCAAAATTCTAGACAACTAAACAAGTACTTGTTAACACATAGAACACACCAAGTTACAACAAGCTCACAGCTAGGGCCTCACCGAGTACACACTCTTGTTTGGCAAGCTAGGATTGTCTTGGACATCAAAATACAACTCAAAGAGTGAAAAGGTCTTAATGGTTGTCAAAAGAGTTTCAAAACAGGTTTATCAAGGTACGATCAACTAAAATGGTCAAATGAAAACACTTCCAAACTGAAAAAGAAAAAGGGTAGTTAAATTGTCCAAAATTCGAACCACAAGAATAGTGGGCGGTCTAAGATTCTTAGAAAATTAGGTAACCATGTGTTACGGCCTGCACCTTCCTAGGTAATTTTTAAAGTGGGCCCAGAGTTGACTTTTGATTCGAGATGAATTTTAAATTTGACCCTGGGTCCGTTGGGAAAGTCTTGAGCTCACGAGTTGTTGACACGCAGCATGGGTCGTTTAAAGTTATGGTTAGAAAGTTAGGAACGTGTTAAGGGACCCCAAAACTTGACTTTTTAAATTGCTCAGA
The DNA here is from genome assembly GCA_003254885.1 of Purshia tridentata. Classification (NCBI taxonomy): domain Eukaryota; kingdom Viridiplantae; phylum Streptophyta; class Magnoliopsida; order Rosales; family Rosaceae; genus Purshia; species Purshia tridentata. The sequence continues at coordinate 12,633 of QANT01002495.1, forward strand.
CTTCAGACTTGACTTGGACATGGTTACGTAGAGCTCGACTCCACGAGTTCATAGACACGTAGCATGCGTCGTTTGGAGTTACGGTTTGAGAAATACGGACGTTTAAATTAAGGGGCAAACATGTAATTTTTGTGAAATGGCTTTTAAAATTCCAGAAATTTCTAGAAGCCTCTCTCTCTCTTCTATTTCTCTCTCTCGAACAACCTCCCCTGGTGACTCTCTCTTCCTCCGCCCTTGTGCGTGCGACGCCAGCCTAGCCACCCCTATTTTCGGCTAGCCTTCGACCAAACCCAACCACCAGCGACCCCCCCTCAGCCTCCTCCCGCGCCGCCCAGCCAGCTCTCTCACCCCGTACGCCCTTCTCTCTCCTGCTCTCACTGTGCGTGCGATTGGAGTTGCCAGCTTTGGCCACTTCTGGCGACACCAGATGACGAGACCGGCTGAGAACCACTTCCCAGCCGCCGACCGTCCTTTCCCAGCCTCCCCCATGTCGGCAGGCGCCCCTGAAGTCGTGACCTAGGCCGGAGAAGACCAGTTCAGCCGCTCCTTCACCGTGAAGTTCCAGCCAGTTTTCCGGCGTTATTCCACCCAATTTTAGGTGGGTTTTTCTCCTCTCCTTGTGGGCTTTCTTTCCCTTTTAGTTTGGATGTTCAATTTCGAGTATTTTGTAGGACTGGAACTTTGGGGATTTTGAGACCCGTTTCGGGTTGGCCTTGTTTGGGTGAAATTGATGGTTGTTTTGTGTAATTGTGAGGTTAAGGATGGATTTGGGGTGATTTGGGACTTAATTGGTTGTTTGATTTGAGAATTTTGAAACTTTAATTTTGGGGATTTAAGGCATTTCGGGTTTAGCTTAGATCTTTAGATTTAATACAAATTGTGAGGTGTTTTGGGTAATTTCCATAATTAGGAACCTCTAATCGAAGATTGGAACGAGAAATTTGGGAAATTTCTAAGAAAATTGGAAGTTGGATAGTTGAGGTTTAGGTCCATTTCGGGATTTCTAGAAATCTAAGGTGTTCATGGTGATTTAATGGCAATTGGGAATGATTTTCACCCTTAGGAATGATTTATTGAGGTTTAGAATAGTTAGTTTGAAGAAATCGGAGAAATGGTGACTTTGAGGTGGAATTGGACACCTGTTGGATTTTGAAACGACCCTCGGTCAAGTTAGGTAGAATAGAGGTTAATTGGGGAAATTTACCAGATAAACGAGCTAGTGGTATCGGGTTTTGAGTCGAGATGGAAAATAAGTTGGGCTATAGTTAAATATAGATTTGTGGAGCGTAATGCCTAGAACGTGCACTTGTGTTTTTACGACCATGAATTGAATAGTATTTTAACGTCTTGTCGTTTTCATGTGCCGAGATGCGTTGCCCTTTGGGGGTGACGCTGCGTGCACGTATGACAGTTTGTTGGCCCTGCATGTGTATGACAGACTCTAGCTCTGCACATGTACGGCAGGATTATTGGCCCTGCATGCGTACGGCAGGTTGTGGGCCCTGCGCATGTACGGCAGGTTATTGGCCCTGCATGCGTATGACAGGTTGTGGGCCCTGCACATGTACGGCAGGTTTGGTGGGTAACTGTTTTGGTGGAAGCTTTTATTATTATATCAGTTTTATAAGAAGTTTTTCAATGTTTATAAACTTACAGTTCTTATTTGATATTTTGGGAGCTTGACCAGTTTTATCAATTTATCAGCGATTTCGGAATGAATTTCATATGCGGATTTTTTACATAGAGTTTTCAGTGGATTTTATGAAAGTGATTTAAAACTGGAGGATTTTAAAGAGAGACGTCAGGTCTTAGTGCCCAGTTATTTTTATAGTTTGCCATAATAAATGGATTTTTTTTAAGTTAAGTTTAAACACTTGTTATTTTCGTCCACTCACTGAGTCTCACTAGTTTTCCCTTTATGGTTGTTTTAAATTTTTCCCCCAGGTTATAGCGGTGGAATGGTCGAGCCAACACGTCGAGGCGACTAGTTAAACTTTGTAACTTGTAGGCACTTAGTTAGCTTTGTCATTTATTTCTTTGGGTTAATCTTGTAGCACAACTTTGATAAACTTGTTGGACACCATATCAGTTGGTTTGAATTTGTTTGGGTCAGAGACCCCTTTTGTTTGGGGTAGAGGTGCTGAGTGTTTAGAAGTGCTTTTGCAGGTCTTCCATGAGAAAGGGTTAGTCCAATTTCAGGCCGTACATGCGCAGGGCCCACGACCTATCGTATGCATGCAGGGCCAATAGCCTGCCATACATGCGCAGGGCTCACAACCTGCCATACGCATGCAGGGCAAAAAATCCTGCCGTACATGTACAGAGCTAGGGTCTGTCATACACATGCAGGGCCAATATATCTACCATACGTGCATGCAGGGCCGCCCCCAAAGGGCAAGGCATCTCGACACACGGCCCAAAGCCTATGTGTGTGTCGTGATGGGTCCCAAAGACCTATATAATCTGCTAATCTGAAGGGTACTGCAAAGGGTGGTTTGAAAATCATAAACTTCCGAAACTTCTTTTCCCAAGATATAAAATACTTAAAATTTCTCAAAAACTACGACTAGTAAACCCTTGGTACAAAAGCCCATTGAAATCCAATATTTCTCAAAACTCAAGCATAAAAACATCTTTTGAATTTCTTTATGTCTAGCCAAAGCATAAAACCCAAAGTAACTAACTCAATGTCCAAAATTCAAATCAACACTTATTTAAGAAATCCGGAAGCCAAACTCACGAACCAAATATATTTCTAATTTAAATAAATCACGGCTCAAATAACTCAAAATATAACTATGAATTGAATCATTAAATTCATAAAATAGTTTAGGAAACGAAGTCCACTCACAGAGATAGCCTAGCTTTGGTCTCCTGTTGGAACGTCTCGAGTCTCAGGAGCGTCGCCTTAGGGGAAAGGAAGCACCCGAAGAGGGGAGAAAAACCCACTAAGAATCAGACCCAAATAGGGCCGGAAACGGCCGGAATTGACGAAGAACGACGGCGGTGGCGCGACTGTAACTGGGCTGCTGCGTCTTCAAGGCTGATCGGAATGATGATCTGAGACTATCAGTGGAAAGGCTTCGTCGATAGCTTTCCAACGATACCAAGATCACCAGAATCGGACATCAAACGAAGAAGTTATGGCCATTCAAAGTTTGGCCTTGAAGAGAGGAGGAGAGAGAGAAGAGTGAGAGTGCGGGAGAGAGGGGGAGAGGGGAGAGAAATAAAAAGTGGGGGGAAATTTCCAGAATTTTCTGGAAATTTAAACCCATTTCAACGTAATTACAAGTTTGCCCCTCACTTTAAACCTCCGTATTTTCCAAACCGTAGCTCCAAATGATGCATGCTACGTGTCTACGAACTCGTGAAGTCAAGCTCCACGCAACCATGTCAAAGTCAACTCTGAAATTTGGGTAATTCAAAAAGTCAACTTTGGGTCTCTTCTCATGTTCCTCACTTTCTAACCAGGGCTCTAAATAACCCATGCTGCGTGTCAATGAACTCGTGAGCTCAAGACCTTCCTAACGGACCCAAGGTCAAAGCTAAAATCTTACTAGAACCAAAAGTCAACGTTGGGCCCTATTATAATGTACTTTAAAGGTACAGGTCGTTACATTTTGAGGTTGGTGGTTTCAGAATTTTGGGGTTTGGGTGAGCTTTGTTTCTTGGCTTCTCAAGGCTCCCTCATGCGATTTGGGGGTGTTTGGCTAGAGAGAAAACCTCACAACGTGAAACATAGAGAGAGAAAGTGAGAGAGTGCTGCTGTAAGAGAGAAGAGAAGAAGAGGAAGGGTCTTTTACGTGGGTGGGTGTTTGCGTGTATTTTGGGGGCTGTAGGCCTCTAAGTAGGCTAGCAGCTAGCCCAAGGTGGGTTTTCAAATTTTCTGATCTAACAATTATTGTTTTGGGCCTTTTTTCAAAAGGGCTAAGGTTGGGTAGGTCCTAAGTTGGTGTTTAATGTGTGTGGGCTATTTACTTAGGCTTGAGTATTAAAGGAAATTGCCTGAAATACACCAAAAAAATGTGAAAAAGGCTTTTTTAGACCTTATAAAAATATTAAGACTTTTTTAGCACTTTGGATCAAATTTGGACAAATATGCCCTCACCATTCCGTAACTAACCCACAAAGCCCCCATTAGCTTCCTCTAAACTTCAGTAACCTTCCATTCCAGTTAACTTCCAAAAGCATAACTTTCAAAGCATAACTTCCATTGTTTTACCTTGCCAACACATTGTACGAACTAGAGGCGAGATCAAAAGAGACAGTGACGAGGAAGAGTGACCTGGACAACATAGCTGAGCATCCGTGATGTTCACCGTATCCTATGCGGCAGAGCTCCATCGCCAATTGAAGGCTGCCATACACACAAGTGGGTCATTGCTGATTTTTGGCGGGAAGGTCAGATTTTTGAACTTTGCTGTTGTTGTTGTTGTTGCATTTGAGTTCGGGTTTTGGGTTGGGAGAGTGGTTGTTTTGTGGAGAGTTCACTGGGATTCTCACGGCTTGCTTGGAACGAATATGGAGGGGGCCAACTGAGAGCACCGAAAGCAAGAAAGAAACAGGGATTAATGGAATATGAAGAAGGGTAAGGGGGCTTTTGGTGGGGATCATTGCTAGATTTTGAAGATAGCTTCAACCTAGATCAAAATAGCATATGCAACACTGCCATTACCTTGAAATGCCGTGTTTGTATGGAAATTTAGGAATGGATATTATTATTGATAAGCTCCTACTTTACTAGAAGAAGTGTTTAGGCCCAAATAAAACTCCCAAGATTTGAGTATCCATATAATCCCCCTTTGTGCTCTTTGTTGCATTTGGGGGTTTTCTGTTTTGTTTGAAAAGTTGGAGTTTAACTTATAGAAGCTGAAAAAAACAGTCATTGAGTATGAGAATTGTACAAATGTACAATTACGGTTAATGTAGAATCCGGTTTATCTTTTAGGATATAGTACAGGATTTGAAAGATGAAGAAAGTCAAAACAATTGAGTTGTGAGGAAATTTCCAAATAATCCAATGCTGTCATATCTCTTGAAGCTGTAGTCTATGTAATTCTATTGTTTGCTTTTGGGACTGTCCTAGTTGTCTCACAGTCATTGACATGATCACATTTGAGGGCATGAGATACACTTATGCCCGACTATTAATGTGCTAGCAAGCTATGGAATTATGTGTCCACTCATTGTCCACTCTCTGTGTACACATTGTCCACTCCCTGTCGACACATTGTCTACCCTTTCTCCATGCATTGTTTGCAAATGATGAACATTTTGGACTTTTGTGTCTACACATTGTTGACACATTGTCTACACCATTTCTATAAATTAATGTTTGTCCACATATTTTCAGGATATGTCGAGTGGGTTGAAGTACGAGCTCAAGTGCAAGTGCCCTCCATACTCGGCCTAGATTAATTGCCGATCGCTGCTCACCGAGAGCTTGAGAACCTTAAGGGCCAGGTTCACAGATGATGAAATGTCCAAATTCTGGGGCAGCACTTTTGGGCACTTCCTTGTGCCAAGGACCGTCTAAGATTCAGTGCACCACTTGTGCACCGACTACTGCTTCTGTGGGCATACTGTGAAGATGACATGGGTGGCGACATGGTGTTTATGCTGTCGAAGCAACAACTTCTGAGGTTCGGGAAGAGGGAGTTTGCCCTTATAACCAGGCTGCGTTTTGGTGGGGAACTAGAAATACAATTCAATGAGTACGATGGAGTGGAAGCGATGGACAACTCTTCCTAGCTTAAGTTGAGGTATTTCCCCCAAGAAAAGAGCGTCACCCGTAATGAATTAGAGCTGAAGTTTAATACTTGTGAGGACAGCGAAGACAGATTTCGGCTAGGCCTCCTATATTTTATATATTTTGTCCTTTTAGGAAGACTAAAAAGCAACAAGATTGAGCTCCAGTTCCTAAAGGTTGCAAAGAACTTGGAGGAGTTTTATAATTTTCCTTAGGGAATTGTGTCATACGCTGAGATGATGGACTCATTTCGTGATCTGAATCTCCAAACACAGTTTAAGAATGCTGTGAAGGAAGGGAAATCATCATCAGAGTATGAACTCACAGGCTTCCTGTTTGCCCTCCAGGTAGTGGTTTTTTAATGTTTTTTTTGCTGCTTTTTGTGACCAAGTCGGATTGTAACAATTTTGAAAATGCTTTCATCCATTGTTGTTTTAACTCTTAGGTTTGGGCATATGAAAGTTTTCCCAGCTTCTAGTCCACGGCTGCTGTGGTAAAGGTTGAACCAGATGCGGTCCCCTGCATATTGCGGTGGTGGAACTCTAGTGGCTTGACCATGAACGACCTAATGAAGAGGTTGCTGGTATTTGATGAGGTGAGCTATCACACACTTCTCTTATTCATTCAATATTGGAATTAAAATTAGGGTTTATGGTCCTGTGCTCAATGAAGCATTGAAAAATTTGTTCAAATTAATTCATTTAGTTTATTGAATTAAAACAGACAAAAAAATCAATTTCAAAGTTTAGAATTTCTAGACTAGGTATAGCTTTCATTTAAATTAGTATCTTTAAATGTGCAGGAAGATTTGGATGTGCAGGTGATAGAGCCCTCGCAGACAGAGAAGGCTGTGGCGTACTGAGATGAGAGATGGTATGAGGCTGAGAATGAAGAGCAAGGGGGTCGTGCCAAGAACAACCAGGAAGTAGGCAACACGTCTTCCTCCCTCCATGCTGCTCAACTCACGCCCCCACCAGCCGTGAGACCCTTTATGGTAAACCACTTTTCCATAATATTACTGCTTTTCAGACTACCTGTCTCATCATGGGGATGTTGGTAATGGCAGTCTATGTTCAACGTGAGCGTTAACAATGTTGTAACACTTCCTGTTTACAAGGCCTGTGCAAATGGTGTACAGGCAGTCGACATATGGTGGACACCTAACTCGTATTGAAGGACTATATTGTCCTTAGTTTGTCCACAATCTGTCCACTCTCGGTACACGATATGTATTTTGTGTTTCAACTTTATTGTTTATTCTTTGAGCTGACCCTAAGGGTAAATGTCTTTCTCAGGTGGAGATGCACGCCATGGCGCAGAGGTTTGAAAGAGACCTTGCCCAACTCAAGAATGACCTAGTGAAAGAGACAAAGGCCATTGTTAAGGACGAAATGGAGAAGGTCACAGAGTTAGTGGTGGAGGTCAAGCGCATGTTGGCGCCATCAACCACGCAGCAGAATGTTGAAGGATGTAGTCCCATTGGTGGTTCCTCATT
>QANT01002496.1:0-13627 GCA_003254885.1 Purshia tridentata
CATTTTTATACTATAATTTTATACCATCTTATGTAGCAATCTACATAGTATTCATACATTGGACACTAAAAAAATAAAAATAAAAACTTTAAAAATAAAAAAATACCACGTCCAGTAGAATAATGACCCATAAAATAATATAAATAATATAGTATAAAAACATAATAAGAATATTATTATTGTTTGAAAAAATCAAATAAATTGGTGATGATAAGAGAAGAGGGACAACTTAGGACTTACAAAGTAAGGGAATCAGGAACCTTTGATTGCAAACTTGATTATAAATATTTGTTGAGAAATATTATGTGTGCTAGTACATGAATTATATGAATTATTTAAATGACTTGAACATAATATGAGATAGTTTTTTTTTTTGGCAAATATAATATGAATTAATTAATTATATATATTAATTAGTAATGCATTAACCGAAGAGACTTAAAATCTGTTATTTTATAATTAGTGTACGCCTCAACTGAATGGGTAGCTTGTGTTATGATTTTGAATGATATTCAAGAGAAAAAACAATAATGTAATTAATTTCTAATAATGCTATATGCTACAATAAACTCTCAAGCACAATGCAAATTCGCAAGTATGTTTCGAAGCCTCACTGTTATCAACAGACCTGTGGATCGACATATAGCAGAGAAATAAAATACAAAATTAAAAAGAAAAATAATGGTAAACCATTGAGGTTCAGGTAGACCGCAGTAAAACAGTGGCCGCTCCACCATTTGAAGGCATGCAAATCAGCCAGGCTATTTTAGTGACCGACAAATACACAAGCAGCGACCAGCTTAAAGTGCATAAAAAAGATCAACCAAAAAATATTGATGAATGAAATGAACATGTATCTTAAGTTTACAACACAAATTACCTCTATTTACATGAATGCGGCTCAAAGTGCCAACTCAAAGTATACAACTTTCGAGCCATATCCCCCTCCTCAATTCTTTATTTGGTCGGAGAGACAGGAATATGAGAATACAAGGTAATTCAACAAAAGCTTTTTCCACTCGCTGCACCTCAATTTTTTCAAATTTTCAGTGCCTCGTGCCTCTAATTTTTTTGAATGTCCAGCGCCTCTAATTTTTTCAATTTTCCAGCGCCTTGCACCAGTGTATGTAATGCGTCCATAATGCTACTAGAGAACCAAAAGAAAAATGTAGCACAAATAGTTAGAGGCATTCTCCTCCTGTTATCTCAAAAACAAAAACATGAAGAAATTAAGCTTTAGCAATTAAATGAATAATAAAGAATTTTTTTCAGTTGCATGGGTGACATGTCAAATACTGCAATCAAAAGAATCAAGATATCCATTTTTCGATTGCAAGTTCAGCTACATCTTATACGGAACCCACTGCAAGCATGTGAGTGGATGGGAATTTGCATCAATAACAAACAAATTGAAACTGGATACGTACTTACCATATTTACTTGATGGTCAAAATAAGCATATTACGAGCCAGAAAGCAACCGGTGAAACCGCTCTACTCTACTCGAACCATTAGAAGACCTAGCCTGGTTGTGGCATGAACTGTTCCGACGCAAAATTATCCTTTTCCTTTTTGTCCGAAACAGAAAGTCTTCTGTATCTAAAACGTATGAGACCTGCCATACACAAAACTCCAATTGATTAACAGAAGAAGAAATCAGATGCACAAACCAAATAGTGTAAAGACAATATGCATAATGCCTCAATTTCATGCAGAAGTTATCATCATAACAAGCACCTGAAAAAAACACTCTCTAAAACATAAGCAGAATATTAAATGAAGTACCTTGGATGAATGGCAAGCTATCTTACACTCCAGACCATTAGCGACTCTGAGTCCTTCCATGGCCTGACAGATAGCAGACAATTCATCACCACTGGCATATTTGCGTTTGTTCCTACAAACATCAGAAAGCATTATCAGTCATGACCACTCAACTTCCAAAACTTTGTCCTCTTAAATATTAGTCACCGTACCTCTTCAAGAAGATCCCAGACTTCTCTTTTTTGTCAGGAAGAACTGAGAGGAAATCATTGTGCAGATAAGCAGAAAAATTAGGGTCCATGGAAACAGCAGTCATTTCAGGCTTATCATGCCCATAATCCATAAGCTGAATAGATACCAGGGTTGGTGAGGATGACTGCAATGAAACAAATCATGATAAAAAAATTTAGAACAGAGTTTAAATTCTATGATTCCAAATCATATTAAAACTTAGAACCCTATAATATTAAAGACCTACACATTCAATGCGATAAATGTTCTCATCATGAAGAAGAACACGAGCATTTTCGTGATAAACTACATCAACAAATCTTCCTGGTTTTCTTGATTTTTCAAATGCATAAAGTTGGACAAGTTTAGTGTCCATCTCATCACTAGCAACTGCTTGGAGCTGAAAAAATCAAATGAAGAATTTTTGGGGTCAAGGAAGGGAGAAGAGAAAGAAACGTGAAGAAATAGAAGGAAAGGGAAAAAGGAAGAAAATTTATAAGTAATTACCTGTTTAACAAGTTTGTAGATCAGCTTGTCTAATGTGAATAAAACATATGACTGAGTCCCGATGATAGCTCGGCAATCATCCTCAAATTTTGTATTGTCAGAAGAACCGTCAAGTAAATTGTAAAGTGCACTCATGAATCTGTAACACATAAAAAGGAATTATGAAGTAACAAATGATAATCCCTTTAAAGTTGCTAAGAAACAAGATAAAGAAACCAAAGCAGAGCTACCTGGCATAAGAATCTGTAGGGCTAGTATCATTTGAAGCGCGCCACTTCCTCTCAGCAGATGATGAGTTAATCTTTGCTGATTGTATTCTCTCATATAATGTCTGTCAAATTAGTGAAAAAGAGGAATACAAGTATATGAGAGCCACCATCACTAAATTTAAAAGGATGCACCCGCACTCCCACTCACACACACAGAGACGATCTAGGGCACTAAAATTGAATACTTTGCATATCAGCCGTAGATTAGATATGGATATTTGAGATGCATCTCACCTGATTTCATCTAGTATTGCATCTAACATGTCAATATCTGATCTAAAGGCTGAAATGCAAGTATTCAAGTTAAGTCCTCACAAACACACACATATGCATATATGAATTTTACCTGGTGAAGCCTAAACAGTACATAGTAAGAATCGTTTCCATAAAAAACCCTAGAGTCTTTCTCCTTGTCATGTAAAGCTGGAAGAACATGCTTTGCAAGAGGCTTCACAGTTAGTAGAAAACGTTCTGAAAGCGGTAAAGATATTCCATCTCCTTCAACGTCATGGGCATCAGCCATCCCTTCAGCTTCACCTTCACTCTCGGCCTTAGTGTCATGCTCATCATTGTCCCCATCCTCCTCACGCTCTTCACGAGAACAATCCTCTCCATCACCAGACTCACTTCCAGAAACATCACCATTCTCAGAAGCATTCTCACTATCCTCTGATGACCTCTGAGCACTTTCCTCGCCTTCATCATCCGCGTCAGCATCATTTTCTCCCCCTGCCTCTCCACCGCATATTTCTTCTTCCCCGTGTCTGGCTTGATATTGCCTGCTGACAACACCATTTGCAAAATTATCCTCCTCAAAATCTCCATTGGGAGATATTTCACCTTCTTCTCTTTCAATCTTGAAGTGTTTAACAGACTCTTCAAGATACCTGTGACCTTTGGTGCCTTCTGTGATTACTCCATTTGAGGATATCACTGGTCTTGCTGAATCACCACCCTGTAACATCATAAGAACATAAAGATCTTAAGCACATATTTTACGTGACAACATAGTTATCATTATCCAAGACCTACCACAAAAGACCACTAAAAAACAGTTCATCGGCCATAGCAAATCCAAAGGCTAGACTAATGGATAGTAAGGAATACAATCAATACAGTGAACTGACTTCCAAAAGATTCAACATTAGACTTTATCTTACGATACAAGTGAAACACATGCCAGAGCTTGTCTATCAAAAAAGATTTATCTAACTGTATGATTATAATGCATTCAAACTTTGCCTTCAAGCAAGTAACCTGCAATATTGTAACAAGTTTAAGACAAGGATGCAGAAAATCCATTAAGTCACCTCTAATTTTATCTCACGTGTCATACCTTCCATTTTCATTTGAGAGCTAAGTATCAGATTAATTCACCTTTTACCAAAGAAACTCACAATAAGAGTTGACAGGGCAAATGCAAAAAATTCAACAAATCAGTGGAAAGTTATGCCACGAGATGGTGTAAAAAATCCCATCTATACCAACCTATCTTTGTTCCCATCTTACCTTCAAAGTTCAATATGTGTTACAATTAGATCCTTTTACACACAGCAGAGTGAAATATGCTCTTACTTAACCCTTTCACCATGAGTAATCAAACTATTAACTTGCTACTGTAAAGTTAATTTGACTATAGGTATTAACATGCCATACAGCAATCAGGGTTGTAAAAACATCAAGAGGAATATTTACCAAACTGTTAGCCATACCTCTGATGAAGGTAACTCGAGCCCACCATCAACAGTGCCATTCCCAGGTCTGGAAGGAGTAGGGCTAAGCCCTTGCAACAACAAAACAAAAAAAAAACAAAAAAAAAATTCAGAAATCTAGGCATAATTTCAAAAGTAATAGTAGGAAAAAAACCAGAAGCAATAAGTCCAACATAGAAGGAAGTTTGAAACACTCTACAAACCTGAAGAGTTTTCTACATTAGTTCTTCCATTACTTTGCTCCAACCCAGTGGCAACTGATACAATAGAATTGACTAACCGTTCATTGAAATTGTCTTGTTTGCTAACTCCAGACATTTCATCAGCTGTAGATGCATTACTCTGCACTTTACCTTGTTGAGAGGTATTGCAGAAGGTATCACCCTTACATGCCGCATGATCAACGTCAAGAGAACTTTCTTCTTTAACCCCATTGGCCCCGTTTACTGTCCAAACCCTGGAAGAACTTGATTGTTCAGGTGGAATGCTTTCGTCTCCATTTCTCAACGAATTTAACTGTTTGGGATTCGTCAAAGTAGCACCACCACCAGGACTGCCATCACTCTCTCCCACACTCACAGCACCATTCTTGCCAGCATAAGTTTTTGCCTTCACAACATCCTCAGTATCCTCAGCACCCTGAGGCCTAGGAGGAACGCCAAGCATTGGTTCGAGGAAGGTTGTCCATATCTTCATAACCTTATCCAATTGTTCAGTAGTGCAAACTTCTCCACACGAATATTTGATAAGTTGATACAGATCCTCATGAATTTCAAAATCAGGGTACTCATATTCCAAATTTGGAATAATAGGTCGTCTATTTCCAGCAGCAATAGCAAGAAGAACATCATCTTCCTTCCGCTTCGTCTCACTGATCTCTTTAATCTCCGCCAACAAGGCTGCAAAAATTGTTCCCATCCCGGAAAGGAAAGTGGAAAACAAGCAATAATTTCCATGAGTGAAAGAGCAATAGCAAAATAATGAAAGATGATAGGATTTTGATATTATATAATGAAATGAAGTAGAAAACCTACTTTAATTAATAAAAAATGGACAGCATGCAACACAAAGAAAATTACAATTACAGTGAAGAATATGATCTCATAGGTGGTTAATACTTATAGTAGCATACATCATTATTGTAGTATTATCATGATCTGTAGACGCCAAGAGATTACTAAACTGAACGTTTATGATTCTCAGAACAATAAAAAAATGCAATCTCAGATATCAAATTTGCAAATTACCTTTTGTGCTTAAGCTCTTTGTGTCCTGTTGCTTGAAGTAGAAGCTACGATGATCGAGTGATTTGTGATAGTTCTTGGAATATATTTCAGCCCAAACTTTATTGAAATCAGAACGACACCTTGCCCACTCTTCTTGCTTTTGCTTCAAGCGGGTTAATATAACAGGCAAAGCTAGTGGAGCATTTTTCCTTAACACATCCATCACATCAAGCCCATGGTCACCATATAATCTCTCAATGCACCTCAGATTCAGAGCTAGAATAACAGAGAGCAGAGAAGAGTCCCATCAAAAATATATTTAAAGGGAAAAATAAAATCAACAACTGAGCTCAGATTACATAAACAGGTATGCTGAATTTAGTCATTAAAAAAAGGATAACCTGTAAAGTGTTCTTCAATACGGATTGGACTGTCTGTTTTAATTGTATTGTTGTTGATCTTTTCTAGTAGTTCTTCCACACGTTTGGTTGTTACATTCACGGACTCTAACAACATATCCAGTTCAAACCTGAGGAAAACAATTAGAAAGATTATCCAGTGCCATAATAAATATAACCAAAAATTGAAAATCCTTTCAAACAAATCCTATTACAATGAAGGGTAGAAAGTAGAAATGCACAAATTTACAAGATCTCAAAAAAAGAAAACATTGATGGGAAGACAGACGTCAGAAACAAAACATAGGTTTCGGAATTTATAAGTAAGTATGCCACAGAAGTGCAAAAACGACAACACAAAAGCCAATTACAACAAAATATATAATTTTTTTATTAAAAAAAAAAGGCATAAAACAGATAAATAAGTGGAAAACCAGTATAACTATTGAAATCTCAGGCCAACCTGTCATCTTCACACCGAAACAGGCTTTCCTCATACTGGTTTTTCCGCATGTGTTTGAAAGAGTAATCCTCACTTCCAGAAGTAACGGATACCCAATGATCATTCAATACTTCTGAACCGAGCTCTGTTCTTTGGCTAACAGAAGGTATTGGATACTGTGTTACATAAAAATACAAATACAAATATCAGTAAAAGCATTAAAACATGCTTTAAGTACAAATATATGAATATATATAAGAAAAGCACCACATACATTCTTTGGCAGAAGACGATAACTTGGAGTGCAGCGCTGACAGTTAGAAAGGTCAAGCTCATTAATAGGTTTGGCCAAATATTTATCCTTGCTGGAAAATATAGAAATCTTCTGGCCTCCAACTTCTTTATTTCCAAAGGCACCATTTTTGTCAAGTCTATCGCTTTCTCGGTTTTCGCGCTCTCTATCTTTAACCTCATCATCCCTTTCACGATCTCGATCTCTATCCCTATCCTCTACCTTCACTGATCTGGGTAAATGTCCTTCATTCCACAAGGATTCTGTGATGAATTAACAATTAAGAGATGATTTGCAAGTCTATACACAAAGTCTGAAAAATTAAAACGCATCTAAAATTAACACTTAGATTAAACTATAAAACCAAAAGGAAAGTTCAGTTAAAGCCTGTGCCAGTACCCGAACTCTTATGAACTAAGAGGAGGATCTAGCTTATATAACAAATAGGGAACAAATCATTTTACGTACTTTTACTCATGACACCAGCAAGGAACCCATCTGCAGGACAGGACTCAATTAGATACAGTGTTAATCACACAGTATACAGAGAAGGTAAAAGATTAGATTATACTGTTACCTTTCTTCTCACAACATGACAAAAATTCATTGAAACCCTCCATAAGATCCGGATATCTTCCAAGCAAATCACCCACCTACACAATCAAAATTCTCTACAAATTAGACATTGTATTCCAATTAATGTCTTTTTACGAGAAAGAAGATGATAACACCTATATCTGTAACACATGTACATGTCTTACCAAAGACTGCAATTCAGATCGTGTAATAATTTCTTTGCTATAAATATGGAGGCACTTCAAAAATTCCTGGTAATTATCAGGATTTCGTAACTTCTCCTTAACCTTCTCACAGAAAGCAAACTCCTGGCCATACATACCTGCCATGGCATACAATGAAGAAGCTATTGAAGAAACAAGAACAAAAGAGAAAGTTTAACCATCAAGTATAAAGTTTATGATTAAGTGGTCAACTAAAAAGAGAAGTGTAGAAACAACTGATACAAGCTGATACTGATTACTGACCAAATCTTAACTTGAAAGCATGCAATAGTCGTCAGGTATACAAGGGATGAGGGTACTTACTCTCCCACACACACACACATACACACAAACATGAATACACAGAGTAACAAAGCAAACTTTATCAATAAATGGATGGCTTTAAACTATGGGAGAATATGCAATTATCAACAATGGTTATGTAAGTTGGTTCAAAAACATCATAATCCTCACTTTTGCCAGAATTTTTATCATCATAAGATGATGAAATGGGATGTGCTCCAAAATTTTCATCGCCTTCCCCACCTTGATGCAATTGTTCAGTAGCCGAGTCTTCAGCCCTACGAGCAGATTTTCGTTTGTGGGGATAACGCTGCATGTTGAAGTCCCTACTGCCATCATGGTCAAAATCCCTATCATCCCGTTCACGTTCTCTTCTTTCCCTGTCTTCCCTCCTCTCCTTCTCCTTTTCGCCACGCCTCCTTTGCTCTTTGTCCACTTTCATCAGAGCTCTATCATTGTCTGGATCAGGACGGTCAACACTGATATCATGGTCAGCATACGAGCCCATGGTCCTTTCTTTCTGGCAACAATGCACATGTAGCAGATGTTAGCTTCAACAACCATGTGATATTAAAAAGAAAAGAAAAACTGACACAATGGTGAGAAAATGCACATATAGAAAAACCTTTTCAGCATGCATTTGCCGCATAGGGGGCATGGCAGAGCTCCTATCACGGAGCATTGAGTTTCTATGAGATGGAGGATAATGAATGGAGGCTGTTCCTGAAGTGTCAGGTAAAAAGTGAGTAAACTCCACAAGTAAGTCTGCGTGGTCTTGGAAAAGTGCTGCAACCTGCAAAAAGTCAAAGTGAATTTCTGAAAAAATGAAATGAAAGACCAGCACAGAATAAAGGAAAAAGATATACAAAAGATGCAGCAAACCACACCTCCTCGTAAACCTCAGAGATGGACTTGTTTTCCTTTCTGTACATATTCAGAATGTCTAGAAAAGATTTATAAACATGATCATCGCCTTGAAATCGTGTCTGCAGGTAGGGAATTCATTAGGTTACCAAATTTGAAAGCAAATCTGTATCTCAGATTAAGCTATGAAATGATGTTGCCACCTTAATCTTGTTGACAAAATTGATTGCTTCTTCAAACTCAACAGGCTTCTTTTGAGGTTGTTGTTCGTCCTCTAATGGGAGGGTAATTTCATATCCCTTTGGCAAGAAGGTATTGAAACCTAATATTAGGTCTCGATGCCCTTTAAATAAATCCTTCACCCTCTCTATCACACCCGCAGTGTCAATTCTACAATTAACATAACACACAAACTCAAATAAACAACAGGCTCACCTAAGAAAATGTCAAACCCAACCTGCATACAAGAAAAATATAAATGTATAAAATTAAGTATAGAATAGGGCATGATCAAACCTTTGGGCCTTGAAGTCCTTCATAACTTCAAGAAAGTCTTCGTATTTTTCCCTGTTGTCTTGAAATATGTCCTTCACTGCCTTTAGATATGCTAAGGCATCGTTTGTGGTCAATTTCTGGGTAGCTCCTCCTCCCATCATCTGGGGTTGTCCAGAACTTCATTGCTCAAAATGAAATTTACAAATTAGTGAACGTGCAAGATTCCAAACTTCCAGTAGATCAATACCAGAAAACAATTTTTTTTTATTTTATAAAATTAAAAATTCATCTTAAAATTTATCTCATAAAAAAGTAATGCCTGCGGACATGAAATGGGTAATAACTTCTATTTTTGGTTTCTCCCTCTCAGCATGCAAGGAAAATTGAAACTTCTGAGGGAACTGGTCCGAATACCTTAATAAAAATCTGATCTTTTCTCAGCAAGTCAAACAAAAACGAATACTTACATAGCTTTACTGAGAAATTAAACATTTGATTTTAACGAAAACAAAAACACACACACAACCAGTAAATCAACAAGCACAGACTTGTCAAATTCCAACAATAATCAGCTTATCTCATAATTAACAAAAACAAACTTGACAATCAAGCACCAACAACAACTTAAAAAAGTAAAACAAAAGACAAAATTTAAAGCAAAAAAAATTAAGAAGGAAAACAAGAGAATAGAAGACAATGAGATGAAGAACTTACGGCTCTCCTCGAGAAGAAGCCATGGGCCGCTTGAGTTGCGAGCTTATATAAACGTCGTCTCTGGACCTCTTCATATCCGTCACAAACTCTTTCCCTCTTCAACAAAAAATCATGCTTGAAACTCCGATTCAAACCCCAAGGTAATACTGCAAAAACCAACTCGCTCATTCAAACACAAGCAACAAGCACAAAGCAGATCTAAAACTAAACAACAAAAATTTTCATCAAAAAAAAAAAGAACAAAAGTAAACATACAAACAAGAATTCTAATCCCAAGCTCTGAGCAGATCACCTTTCCGAAACCAAAATCCCAACCGAAAAATACAAAAGGAGAGTAATTTACATTTACTTGAAGCCAAAGCAATGCTAAGATAAAATTTTCGGAGAAAAATACTGGACAATCTAGAAACGAAGATTACAAAGAGATCGTTAAGTCGTCGAACAGCCGAAGTCTTCCACGACAAGCTTTTGAAGCCAAACTCAAAGAGATGAAACAAAAGCTGTGCTACGACGATTATGTGATTCTCTTAACAACCTAAGGTGGAGGGAACACGATATTAAGAAGCCAAATTATAAAACTTTTCACCTCCTGTTTTTTCTTTTTTTTCTTTCTCGGAAGACAAACACAAAAACAGAGAGAGAGAGAGAGAGAGAGAGAGGGGTTGCGAGAGAACGAGAGTGTTTAGAAAAATGTGGTTTATATAATATGGGGACATAATATAAACACTCAGAGCGTAGGAAATTGGGGGGTGATGGAAGTCATTTTTACGTTTAATTGCCGGTCACATTGTGAATGAGTAACCGGCAGTAGGTGGTAAACGCACTCCTACGTAATGAAAAATTAGGGTTTTTGTCTTTATTAGGAAAATACTTAAGAGGGCGTAGTGGCAAATTTGGGTAATTAAGTGGGTGTGTTAGGGGCAAATTAGTCACGTTGTTGAACTTGTGGCTTTTTAATAGAGTCCGGTTAGTTTGGTGGTTTTTGTAAAAATTTTGGTCACGGCGTTTGCTCTTGGCGATTTAGGGTTAGGGAAAGGGCAAGATTGTCTATTTATTACTGCCTCTAGTTTTTTATCCTAGAGAGTTGGTTTGGTATGAGTCTGTGAGTGAGTGGTTGTAGTAAATGGAACTATAGAAGTGGTTTTCTAGATCATGATGATGAAGTTGCGTCTACCAAAGTACAGTGAGAGTAATTTAGCTTCGAAATCAATTTTCGGATTTGGGTTTTTGCTTATCCTTAAACTTATCAATTTTTCTTTTTGATAATAAACTTATCTTTTTTAAGGCTAGGCAAAAAATGATATTTGAAAGCTGTATGATTATGAGATTATCTAAGAATGTGGCTACAATTGGAGGTGCAAGTTTAATGGGCTAGGCTCTCAGCCCAACTCAGTGATAACCTTTAGCTAAACTCACTCTGAGTGCTCATGTAAAATGCTTTGTTTCTAAGCAGACCTAGAGCCACTTCATTCTGGTCCTCCTAGTATCTCAACTATGTAGTTGACTCTTGACACACCAAGATTGTTGGTTTGGTTCAGTTTCAGACTCAAAAAAGATCCAAACTGAAAATATGGCCCAAGTCAAAAGGCAATGCGTGGGCAATTCAGTAAAGCCGAACAAGATAATCATGGATAGAGTATCAAAAACAGGCCCAAGAAAGCCCCCACAGACCACATGCATGCGTCTGGACTTCATATTTTTAAAGAATGATAAAAAGCTGAAGGAGTTGTTTTCTTCTCTATAATTTTCTCTTTTTTCATCATCATCAAAGACTAGGGAGAATTCAGCTGTCTTAGGTTGGAACTAGATTAGGAAGTGCACCCATTTTCTCTTTCAGTAATAAGTTTCAAATGCATAATTAGTGAATGATATGGATAAAATATTTAACAGGTTGATAAAAACAATATTGTATGTATGTGTAACGTGACGAGAGTAAAAAATAGAAAGAAAAAATGTAAGGTATATTGTTGCTAGTAGAATTAATCACTATTCATGATGAGTGCATACATACCTTATTAGTAAATTGGTTTATAGTTTTTTTCAACTATCTATTGGAGGTTAATTAATCTAGCCACTAATTTTCTTGTTGATTTAGGTTGTGAGTTCAATGTTTTCAAGTTTGCGCATACTTTGTCATATATGGTTATTGAGTAATATTAAGAACATTTACTAAGTTTATGCATATTTTTCCTTTATAATGTAAATCCTGAAGTGAGGGTTAACTATTTCCGATATGTCATTGTCAATTTTATTTTTTCCAAAAAAAGAAAATAATATGGTTTAATAAGCATGCAACTTGATGAGAGTTAAAAGTAGAAAGAAAAAATACAAGGCATATGCATGTGTAAAGTGACGAGAGTAACAAATAGAAAGAAAAAATGTAAGATATATTATTGTTGGTAGAATTAATCACTCTTTGTGACAAGTGCATTTATTGTTGGCATATATACCTCATTAGTAAATTTGGGTATATAGTTTTTTTCAACTATTTATTGGAGGTTAATTAATTCCGCCATTAATTTCCTTATTGATATAGGTCGTAATGTTTTTTGAGTTTGCGCATACTTTCCCATCTATGGTTATTAAGTAATGTTGAGTATATTTCTTAAGTTTGTACATATTTTCCCTTTGTGATGTAACGAGAACTAATTATATCTGTTGTGTCGTTGTCAATTTTATTTTTTTAAAAAATAGAAGATAATATTTTGTACTAAGCATGCAACTTGATAAGAGTTAAAAGTGGAAAGAAAAAGTGTAAGGCATAATGTTGCTTGTAGAATTAATAACTCTTTGTAAACAGTGCTTGCCTATCTAGGTACTTTGGTCTGCTGTGGGTTCCACCAAGGCCCATAGATAACTGGAAAGCCATGATTACTGGTTGGGAAACTAGACAACCTGAGCCCTCAGACACTTAACAGTTAAGAGGCCTAATGTGAAGTGGCCTATATTTATAAGCCTTCGCAAAACGAGAAGGCCCATTTTTCTTATGGATAGTTTCGGCCTTTAGCTTTTTGGGCTTTAACCCCATAGTCTGTGGACAATGAGAAGTCAATAAGGCCTTAAATGCAATTTGTTTTTGAGTGATTTATAGGTCGATCCAATTTTTTCTCCTCTCTTAGACTAATACCTTAATACTTTTTTATTTTTAACTAAGGTCAAAAAATATTATCCAAATGTTTTTAATTTAAAAAATATGTAATATTATCCTAAAATTAATGATATGTAAATCTTAATATTATCATAATATTATTCTAATTGTATATTACTTTAATATTATAATATTATATTATATATCCTAATTAATATTATCATATTATCCTATAATTAATTATAAGATTTAACTGNACTGTACCAAACGAACGATTGACTTTGGTTTATAAATATATTTCAATTGTACCAATTAATCGATCGGCTATGGTTTGTCGGCTTTTATGTTATGGTTTAGCTCCGGGATTTTGGGCATCGAACACATTCTATACCCTAGAAGGGGATGAGATAAAAAGATGAGATTTACCCTTAAAACTCAGGAAATGAAGCCGCTCGAATATATATATACCAACCCAGATATTAGTACAATTGTAATGTACCTATATATATATTTTCTTTTTTTCTTTTACTTGTTTGATTATTTT
>QANT01002502.1:0-22723 GCA_003254885.1 Purshia tridentata
GCAAGAAAGACATGCAGAAGCACTTTCCCATGCTTCGATTAGGGTTCCAGCCAAAAAGAAGGACATTTCGTGTTTAGAGGGGACGAAAACATCATTTCGGTACATACTCAGTCTAATTTCATCCAAAATGCACCAAAATGTGCCTGATTGGCAAAAAAGGCATGGGGAAGCACTTTATCATTCTTGAATTAGTTTTTCTAGCCCGCAAGAAGCACATTTCGTGTCGAGAAGAAATGAAAACTTTGTTTCGGTGCATACTTAGTGTAACTTCGTCCAACTGGCACCAAAACGTACCTGATTTGGAAGAAAGACATGAGGAAGCACTTTCCCATGTCTCGAATGGCGTTCTTGACCAAAAGACCAGCTTTAGGTGCTAAAAATGCACGAAAACATCATTTCAGTGCACAGTGAGAATAATTTAGTTAAAGTTGGACCAAAACGTGCTCGGTTGACAAGAAAGACATGGGGAAGCACTTTCTTATGTTTGGATTAGCGTTCTAGGCCTAAATAACCACTTTAGGTGTGAAGAACATAGGAAAACGTCATTTTAGCGCACACTGAGTCCAATTCGGTTGAAGTTGTACCAAAACGTGCTCGGTCGACATCAAAGACATGGGGAAGCACTTTCTCATGTCTCGGTTGGCACGTAACCCCGTAAAGAACCACTTTCGGTGTTAAGAATGAACAAAAACGTCATTTCGGTGCACACAAAGTGCAATTGACTTAACGTTGCACCAAAACACTATTGGTTGGCAAGAAAGACATGCAGAAGCACTTTCCCATGCTTTGATTAGCGTTCGAGCCAAAAAGAAGCACATTTCGTGTTTATAGGGGACGAAAACATCATTTCGGTACATACTCAGTCTAATTTCATCCAAAATGCACCAAAACGTGCCTGGTTGGCATGAGAGACATGGGGAACCACTTTCTCATGTCTCGATTTGCGTTCTAGCACTAACGAACTCCTCTAGGCATTAAGAATACACAAATACGTCATTTCGGTGTACAGGTGGCCCAATTTGTTTAAGGTCGCACAAAAACTTGCCCGGATGGCAAGAAACACATGGGGAACCACCTTCTCACGTTTGAATTTGCGTTCTAACCCAAATGAACCACTTTGGGTGTCAAGAATGCACGAATACATTATTTAAGTGCAACTCGAGTCCAATTTGGTTGAAGTTGAACAAAAACATGTTCGGTTGGCAAGAAACACACGGGGAAGCACTTTCTCATGCTGGGATTAGCTTTCTAGCCCAAATGAACTAGTTTAGGTGTAAAGAATGCACGAATAAGACATTTCGGGGCACACTAAGTCCAATTTCGTTGGAGAGGCACCAAAACGTGCTCGATTGGCAAAAAAAACATGGAGAATCACTTTCTCATGCTTGGGTTAGCGTTCTAGCCCAAACGAACCACTGTAGGTGTCAAGAATGCTCAAATATGTCTTTTCAGTGCACGCTGAGCCCAATTCATTTCAATTTGCACCAAAACATGCTTGGTTGGCACGAAAGACGTGGGGAAGATCTTTCTCATGTCTCGATTAGCGTGCTAGCCCTAAAGAACCACTTTAGGCCATAAGAATGCACGAACACGTCATTTCGATGCACACTTAGTCCAATGTGATTAAAGTTGCACGAAAACGTCACTTAGGTGCACGCTGAGTGTAATTTGGTTAAAGTTGTGCCAAAACGTGCTTGGTTTTCAAGAAAGACATGGAGAAGCACTTTATCATTCTTGATTTAGTTTTTCTAGCCTTCAAGAAGCACATTTCGTGTTGAGAAGGAACGAAAACTTCATTTCGGTGCATACTCAGTGTAACATCGTCCAACTGGCACCAAAACGTGCCTGGTTGGGAAGAAAGATATGGGGAAGCACTTTCTCATGTCTCGAACGGCGTTCTTGACCAAAAGAACAGCTTTAGGTGCTTAGAATGCATGAAAACGTGCACACTGAGCGCAATTCAGTTAAAGCTGGGCCAAAACATGCTCGGTTGACAAGAAAGACATGGGGAAGCACTTTCTTATATTTGGATTAGCATTCTAGGCCTAAAGTACCATTTTAGGTGTGAAGATCGCAGGAATACGTCATTTCGGTGCACACTCAGTCCCATTGGGTTGAAGTTGTACCAACACGTGCTCGGTCAACATCAAAGACATGGGGAAGCATTTTCTCATGTCTCGGTTAGCATGCAACCCTGCAAAGAACCACTTTGGGTGTGAAGAATGCACGAAAACGTCATTTCGGTGCACACGGACTGCAATTGGGTTAACGTTGCACCAAAACAATATTGGTTGGCAAGACAGACAAGGGGAAGCACTTTCGCATGCTTCGATTCACGTTCGAGCCAAAAAGAAGCACATTTCGTGTTTAGATGGGATGAAAACATCATTTTGGTACATACTCAGTCTAATTTCATCCAAAATGCACCTAACGAACCATGGGGAACCACTTTCTCATGTCTCGATTTGCGTTCTAGCCCTAACGAACTCCTCTAGGCGTTAAGAATACACGAATACGTCATTTCGGTGCACAGGTAGCCCAATTTGTTTAATGTCGCACCAAAACTTGCCCGTATGGCAAGAAACACATGGGGAACCACCTTCTCACGTTTGAATTTGCGTTCTAACCCAAATGAACCAATTTGGGTGTCAAGAATGCACGAATACATCATTTACGTGAAGCACACGGGGAAGCACTTTCTCATGTTTGGATTAGCTTTTTAGCCCAAATGAACTAGTTTAGGTGTAAAGAATGCACGAATAAGACATTTCGGGGCACACTAAGTCCAATTTCATCATAGAGGCACCAAAACGTGCTCGATTGGCAAAAGAAACATGGAGAATCACTTTCTCATGCTTGGGTTAGCGTTCTAGCCCAAATGAACCACTATAGGTGTCAAGAATGCTCAAATATGTCTTTTCGGTGCAAGCTTGGCGCAATTCATTTCAAGTTGCACCAAAACAAGCTTGGTTGGCAAGAAAGACATGGGGAAGATCTTTCTCATGTCTCTATTAGCGTGCTAGCCCTAAAGAACCATTTTAGGTCTTAAGAATGCACGGATAAGTCATTTTGATGCACACTTTGTCCGTTTTGTTTAAAGTTGCAAGAAAACGTCACTTCGGTGCACGCTGAGTGCAATTTGGTTAAAGTTGCACCAAAACGTACTCAGCTCGCAAGAAGCACATTTCGTGTTGAGAAGGAGCGAAAACTTCATTTTGGTGCATACTCAGTGTAACTTCGTCCAACTGGCCCCAAAATGTCTACGGTTGGGAAGAAAGACATGAGGAAGAACTTTCTCATGTCTCGATTGGCGTTCTTGACCAAAAGAACAGCTTTAGGTGCTAAGAATGCACGAAAACGTTATTTCGGTGCGCGCTGAGCACAATTTAGTTAAAGTTGGACCAAAACGCGCTCGGTTGATAAGAAAGACATGGGGAAGCACTTTCTCATGTTTGGATTAGCGTTCTAGGCCTAAACAACCACTTTAGGTGTCAAGAATGCAGGAATACGTCATTTCGGCGCACACTGAGTCCAATTCGGTTGAAGTAGTACCAAAACGTGCTTGGTCGACATGAAAGACATGGGGAAGCACTTTCTCATGTCTCGATTAGCGTGCAACCCCACAAAGAACCACTTTAGGTATTAAGAATGCACGAAAACATCATTTCGGTGCACATGTAGTGCAATTGGGTTAACGTTGCACCAAAATACTATTCGTTGGCAAGAAAGACATGGGGAAGCACTTTCCCCATGCTTCGATTAGCGTTCGAGCCAAAAAGAAGAACATTTCTTGTTTAGAAGGGACGAATACATCATTTTGGTGCATACTCAGTTTAATTTCATCCAAAATGCACCAAAACATGCCCGGGTGGTAAAAAAGGCATGGGGAAGCACTTTGTCATGTCTCGACTAGCGTGCCACCCCTAGAGAACAATTTTATATGTTAAGAATGCCACAAAACGTGATTTCAGTGCACACTAAGTTGAATTTTTTTAAAGGTGCACCAAAACGTGCCTGGTTGGCACGAGAGACATGGGGAACCACTTTCTCATGTCTCGATTAGCGTTCTAGCCCTAAAGAACTCCTCTAGGTGTGAAGAATACATGAATACGTCATTTCAGTGCACAAGTAGCCCAATTTGTTTAAGGTCGCACCAAAACATGCCCGGATGGCAAGAAACACATGGGGAACCACCTTGTCATGTTTGAATTTTCATTCTAACCCAAATGAACCAGTTTGGGCGTCAAGAATGCACGAATACATCATTTAAGTGCAACCCGAGTTCAATCTGGTTGAAGTTGCACAAAAACATGTTCGGTTGGCAAGAAACACACGGGGAAGCACTTTCTCATGCTTGGATTAGCTTTCTAGCCCAAATGAACTAGTTTAGGTGTAAAGAATGCACGAATAAGCCATTTCGGGGCACACTAAGTCCAATTTCGTTAGAGAGGCCTCAAAACGTGCTCGATTGGCAAAAAAAGCATGGAGAAGCACTTTCTCATGCTTAGGTTAGCGTTCTAACCCAAATGAACCACTATAGGTGTCAAGAATGCTCAAATATGTATTTTCGGTGCACGCTGAGCCCAATTTATTTCAAGTTGCACCAAAACATGCTTGGTTGGCAAGAAAGACGTGGGAAAGATCTTTCTCATGTCTCTATTACCGTGCTAGCCCTAAAGAACCACTTGAGGTCTTAAGAATGCACGTACACGTCATTTCGATGCACACTTTGTTCAGTCTGTTGAAAGTTGCACGAAAACGTCACTTCGGTGCACGCTGAGTGCAAGTTGGTTAAAGTTGCACTGAAACGTGCTCGATTGGCAAGAAAGACAGGGAGAAGCACTTTATCATTCTTGAATTAGTTTTTCTAGCCCGCAAGAAGCACATTTCATGTCTAGAAAGAACGAAAATTTCATTTCGGTGCATACTCAGTGTAACTTCTCCCAACTCGCAGCAAAACGTGCCCGGTTGGGTAGAAAGACATGGGGAAGCACTTTCCCATTTCTCGAATGGCGTTCTTGGCCAAAAGAACAGCTTTAGGTGCTAAGAATGCACGAAAACGTCATTTCAGTGCACATTGAGCACAATTTAGTTAAAGTTGGACTAAAACGTGCTCGGTTGACAAGAAAGAGATGGGGAAGCACATTCTCATGTTTGGATTAGCGTTCTAGGCCTAAAGAACCACTTTAGGTCTGAAGAACGTAGGAAAACGACATTTCAGCGCACATTGAGTCCAATTCAGTTGAAGTTGTACCAAAACGTGCTCGGTCGACATCAAAGACAAGCAGAAGCACTTTCTCATGTCTCGGTTGGCATGCAACCCCGCAAAGAACCACTTTGGGTGTTAAGAATGCACGAAAATGTCATTTTGGAGCACACGAAGTGCAATTGACTTAACATTGCACCAAAACACTATTGGTCGGCAAGAAAGACATGCGGAAGCAGTTTCCCATGCTTCGATTAGCGTTCGAGCAAAAAAGAAGCACATTTCGTGTTTAGAGGGGACAAAAACATCATTTCGGTACATACTCAGTCTAATTTCATCCAAAATGCACCCAAACGTGCCTGGTTGGCACGAGAGACATGGGGAACCACTTTCTCATGTCTCGATTTGCGTTCTAGCCCTAACGAACTCCTCTAGGCATTAAGAATGCACGAATACGTCATTTCGGTGTACAGGTGGCCGAATTTGTTTAAGGTCGCACAAAACTTGCCCGGATGGCAAGAAACACATGGGGAACCACCTTCTCATGTTTGAATTTGCATTCTAACCCAAATGAACCACTTTGGGTGTCAAGAATGGACGAATACATCATTTAAGTGCAACCCGAGTCCAATTTGGTTGAAGTTGCACAAAAACATGTTCGGTTGGCAAGAAACACACAGGAAGCACTTTCTCATGCTGGGATTAACTTTCTAGCCCAAATGAACTAGTTTAGGTGTGAAGAATGCACGAATAAGTCATTTCGGGGCACACTAAGTCCAATTTCATTAGAGAGGCACCAAAATGTGCTCGATTGGCAAAAAAACGTGGAGAATCACTTTCTCATGCTTGGGTTAGCGTTCTACCACAAGTGAACTATTGTAGGTGTCAAGAATGCTCAAATATGTCTTTTCAGTGCACGCGAAGACCAATTCATTTCAAGTTGCACCAAAACATGCTTAATGGGCAAGAAAGACGTGGGGAAGATCTTTCTCATGTCTCGATTAGCGTGCCAGCTCTAAAGAACCACTTTAGGTCTTAAGAATGCACGAACACATCATTTCGATGCACACTTTGTCCATTTTGTTTAAAGTTGCACCAAAACGTCACTTCGGTGCACGCTAAGTGCAATTTGGTTGAAGTTGCAACAAAACGTGCTCGGTTGGCAAGAAAGACATGGAGAAGCACTTTATCATTCTTCAATTAGTTTTTCTAGCCCGCAAGAAGCACATTTCGAGTTGAGAAGGAGCAAAACTTCATTTCGGTGCATACTCAGTGTAACTTTGTCCAACTAGCACCAAAACGTGCCCGGTTGGAAAGAAAGACATGGGAAATCACTTTATCATGTCTCGAATGACATTCTTCACCAGAAGAACAGCTTTAGGTGCTAAGAATGCACGAAAATGTTATTTCGGTGCGCACTGAGCACAATTTAGTTAAAGTTGGACCAAAACGTGCTCGATTGACAAGGAAGACATGGCGAAGCACTTTCTTATGTTTGGATTAGCGTTCTCGGCATAAAGAACCACTTTAGGTGTGAAGAACGCAGGAATACGTCATTTCAGCGCACACTTAGTCCAATTCGGTTGAAGTTGTACCAAAACGTGATCGGTCGACATCAAAGACATGGGGAAGCACTTTTTGATGTCTCGATTACCGTGCAACCCTGCAAAGAACCACTTTGGGTGTTAAAAATGCACGAAAACGTCATTTCGGTGCACACGGAGTGCAGTTGGGTTAATGTTGCTCCAAAACACTATTGCTTGGCAAGAAAGACATGGGGAAGCACTTTCCCATGCTTCGATTAGCGTTCGAGCCAAAAAGAAGCACATTTCGTGTTTAGATGGGAAGAAAACATCATTTCGGTGCATACTCAGTCTAATTTCATCCAAAATGCACCAGCACGTGCCCAGTTGGCAAAAAAGGCATAGGGAAGCACTTTTTCATGTCTCGATTAGCGTGCCAGCCCTAGATAACAACTTTATGTGTTAAGAATGCACGAAAACGTAATTTCAGTGCATACAAAGTCAAATTTGGTTAAAAGTGCACCAAAACGTGCTTGGTTGGCTCGAGAGACATGGGGAACCACTTTCTCATGTCTCGATTACCGTTCTGGCCCTAAAGAACTCCTCTAGGTGTTAAGAATACACGAATATGTCATTTCGATTCACAGGTAGCCCAATTTGTTTAAGGTCGCACCAAAACGTGCCCAGATGGCAAGAAACACATGGGGAACCACCTTCTCATGTTTGAATTTGCGTTCTAACCCAAATGAACCACTTTGGGTGTTAAGAATGCACAAATGCATCATTTAAGTGCAACCCGAGTCCAATTTGGTTGAAGTTGCACAAAAACATGTTCGGTTGGCAAGAAACACATGGGGAAGCACTTTCTCATGCTTGGATTAGCTTTCTAGCCCAAATGAACTAGTTTACGTGTGAAGAATGCACGAATAAGTCATTTCGGGGCACACTAAGTCCAATTTCGTTAGAGAGGCACCAAAAAGTGCTCGATTGGCAAAAAAGACTTGGAGAATCACTTTCTCATGCTTGGGTTAGCGTTCTAGCCCCAATGAACCACTGTAGGTGTCAAGAGTGCTCAAATATGTCTTTTCGTTGCACGCTGAGCCCAATTCATTTAGTTATACCAAAACATGCTTGGTTGGCAAGAAAGACGTGGGAAAGATCTTTCTCATGTCTCGATTAGGGTGCTAGCTGTTGAGTGCTCAATTTACACTATTTTTTGTGTCTTTTGCTTTATTTTGATGTTTGGTAGGCAAAATGAAGCAATGACGAGGAAAGAAGCCCAAAAGAGCCAATTTTGGACAATTCCTGATGAAACTAAGAAAACTAAAGAAATCCTAACGGAACTAGGAAAGCGGAAATCCTACTCAAATAAGGAATCCTAGTCAAACCAGGAAAACCATCATTGTCCAAGGCCAGAAATGAGAAATCCTAGTTTGACTAGGAAAACCTAATCCTAGTTGGACTAGGAAAACCTAACCCTAGTTGGACTAGGAAAGGGAAATCCTAGTTGGACATGATGGTAAAAGTGAAATCCTAATTGGATAACGTTTTCTAGTGGGATTAGGAAATGTGGGGTCAAAGTCAAAGGTTCTAGAAGCTTCTACAAGTGGTTGAGCCTCAAGAAAATCGAGCAAGTAAAGATTGGGCCAAGTCCAAGTCCACATTCAAAAAGCCCATGCGCATATTCCTTGCATTAGAAGACTTTCCTAATACTTGAATCCTAGTTAGGAAAGGAGAATCTTGGAAGACTCAGTCAAAGATCTCAAGGAGTCCTTAACTTGCAAAGAAGTCAAAACCGTTGAAATATGAGCAGTAATTTCGACAGCAATCCTGTATTTCTGTAGATTGAGTCAGATATCAAACCATATACCGTTGGAAAGATACAGTTGTTAGCTTCACAGGGAATTTTACGGAACTTGATTCTGACACTTCTAGCTCAAGATATGGCCATTTTAGTAAAGACAGCGCAGCAGTTCCGCGACTAGAAAAAGTCTACTCGCCCAAAACAGCCCTAGGCCCATTCTTGGAGTGCAAGTAAACCCTTTCCTTGCAAGCCAAGCAATCTCCACCTCCTTACTCCTATATAAAGGCCTCCTCTCCTCATTATTTGACACCAATCAATCAAGGAACATCAGTTTACATTGGAATTTATATTACACATCTTCAGAGAGAAAAAGAGAGAGAGAGCCACAAGGGTGAAGCCCTAGGGCTTGGGCGCAAGCTTCCTAGCTTGTTGCCCTAGCCCTAGTCACAAGTTCCTAGGCTTTTTCAAGCCTAGCCGCTGCCTCCTTCTTGAGTTTTTCTTGTTTTTTTTCTTTTGTTTTATTTAGTTTACTAGTTTGTTTATTTCTTTTACACTTATTCATACCTAACTTTGATATTCTTGTAGGCTTTAAGAGAGAAAGAGAGGATAGTGCTGCAAGTTGTCAAGCCAAGAGGTAGTGCTGTTTTTCTTAGAGTGCCAGATACAAGGAGGAGTGTCGCCCACCTTGCTGCCCAAGCCTTGCCGACAACAAGGAGGCATCTCTAGCCTAACGCACACAGTCTTGCCAGTGGAGTGACCTTCTTGTTATCTTCTTCTTCCTTTTTCCTACTTTCAAGTTATTCTTAGTTATTAATTGAGATTGTGAACATGGATATGCAATTTATATATTTATTTTATCCTTTTGATTTCGTATTCATGTCTTAATTACTTTCATGCATTCTTGAGTTTATGATGAAGCCTCTAGCATGTGATCAATGTTTCGTTTATGTTTCTTGTAATTTATGATGATGGTACTTGCATAAAATCCTATTATATGTTAGAATGGCACTAGTTGTAGATTCTTTTAAGCCTAGCTACCTTAAGGATGAAGCATCTAGTGATTGTTATAAAATTGAATAAGCTTGAAAGGATGACAATTTTAGAAGTAAAAAGCAATTAATTAAGAATTGATTGTGATAATAGTATTCATAGATGGCATAGTGTACATCAAGGTAGATATACGGTCTCTGTGTTTGTCATTTTCACAAAACTTAATGACTCTTGCATGGGTGATTGCCCTAGTTTATCTAGGAACATGCACGTTAACTTGCTAGGTAGGCCCGATAAGCTCTTAGTACATGCATAAGGAAGGTATAACGCCAAAGGGAAATAGCCAAAGCCTTTGGTAGTCAAACTTTATGTTCGTAGTTTTTTGAAATTGCATGATTATCATATTAGTTGATTATTGATAGTTTGGTGGATTTTGATGCTTAACAATGCAATGAAAGTGTGTGTGTGTGTGTGTGTGTGTGTTCTTCTACCTAATCTAAGCCCTTCTTTCTGTGTGCGTGTGTTGGTGTTCCTAATATGTTAAGTTGAGTTGGTTTATTGGTACTAGATCCATTCCATGTGGGATCGACCTCATACTTTGCACCCTTTGCTACTCTGTCTTGCGAGTAAACTTAGAGTTGGAATAAATGTTTAATAATTTTGCTCTAAGAAAACAATCAACACTAGCCCTAAAGAACCACTTCAGGTCTTAAGAATGCATGAACACGTCATTTCGATGCACACTTAGTCTAATTTGTTCAAAGTTGCACAAAAACATCACTTCGATGCACACTGAGTGCAATTTGGTTAAAGTTGCACCAAAACGTGCTCGGTTGGCAACAAAGACATGGAGAAGCACTTTATCATTCTTGACTTAGTTTTTCTAGCCCGTAAGAAGCACATTTCGTATTGAGAAGGAACAAAAACTTCATTTGGATGCATACTCAGTGTAACTTCGTCCAACTGGCACCAAAACGTACCCGGTTGGGAAGAAAGACATGGGGAAGCACTTTCTCATGTCTCGAATGGCGTTCTCGACCAAAAGAATAGCTTTTGGTGCTAAGAATGCATGAAAACGTCATTTCGATGCACATTGAGCACAATTTAGTTAAAGTGGGACCAAAACGTGCTTGATTCACAAGAAAGACATGGGGAAACACTTTCTTATGTATGGATTAGCATTCTAGGCCTAAAGAACCACTTTAGCTGTGAAGAACGCAGGAATACGTCATTTCGACGCACACTGAGTCCAATTCGGTTGAAGTTGTACTAAAACGTGCTCAGTCGACATCAAAGACATGGGGAAGCACTTTCTAATGTCTCGATTAGCGTGCTACCCGGCAAAGAACCACTTTGGGTGTTAAGAATGCACGAAAACGTCATTTCGGTACACATGGAGTGCAATTGGGTTAACATTGCACCAAAACACTATTGGTTGGCAAGAAAGACATGGGAAAGCAGTTTCCCATGCTTTGATTAGCATTCGATCCAAAAAGAAGCACATTTCGCATTTAGAAGGGACGAAAACATCATTTTGGTGCATACTCAATCTAATTTCATCCAAAATGCACCAAAACGTGCCCGGTTGGCACAAAAGGTATGGGGAACCACATTCTCATATCTCAATTAGCGTGCCAGCCCTAGAGAAAAACTTTATGGGTTAAGAATGCACAAAAACATCATTTCAGTGCACACTAAGTCGAATTTGGTTAAAGGTGCACCAAAACGTGCCTGGTTAGCACGAGAGACATGGGTAACCACTTTCTCATGTCTCGATTAGCGTTCTGGCTCTAAAGAACTCCTCTAGGTGTTAAGAATACACGAATACGTCATTTCGCTGCACAGGTAGCCCAATTTGTTTAAAGTTGCACCAAAATGTGCCCGGATGGCAAGAAACACATGGGAACCACCTTTTCACGTTTGAATTTGCATTCTAACCCAAATGAACCACTTTGGGTGTTGAGAAAGCATGAATACATTATTTAAGTGCAACCCGAATCATATTTGGTTGCAGTTGCACAAACACATGTTCGGTTGGCAAGAAACACACGGGGAAGCGCTTTCTCATGCTTGGATTAGCTTTCTAGCCTAGATGAACTACTTTAGGTGTAAAGAATACACGAATTAGGCATTTCAGGGCACACTAAGTCCAATTTCATTAGAGAGGCACCAAAACGTGCTCGGTTGGCAAGAAAGACATGGAGAAGCACTTTATCATTCTTGAATTAGTTTTTCTACCCCGTAAGAAGCACATTTCGTGTTGAGAAGGAACGAAAACTTCATTTCGGTGCATACTCAGTGTAACTTCGTCCAACCGGCACCAAAACGTGCCCGGTTGGAAGAAAGACATGGGGAAGCACTTTCTCATGTCTCGAATGGCGTTCTTGACCAAAAGAACAGCTTTCCGTGCTAAGAATGCACGAAAACGTCATTTCGGTGCACAGCGACCACAATTTAGTTAAAGTGGGACCAAAACGTGCTTGGTTGACAAGAAAGACATAGGGAAGCACTTTTTCATGTTTGGATTAGCGATATAGGCCTAAAAAAACCACTTTAGCTATGAAGAACGCAGGAATACGTCATTTCTACGCACACTGAGTCCAATTCAGTTAAAGTTGTACCAAAACGTGCTCGGTCAACATCAAAGACATAGGGAAGCACTTTCTCATGTCTCGATTAGCGTGCTACCCCGCAAAGAACCACTTTGGTTGTTAAGAATGCACGAAAATGTCATTTCGGTACACACAGAGTGCAATTGGGTTAACCTTGCACCAAAACACTATTAGTTGGCAAGAAAGACATGGGGAAGCACTTTCCCATGCTTCGACTAGCGTTCGATCCAAAAAGGAGCACATTTCGTATTTAGATGGGACGAAAATATCATTTCGGTGCATACTCAGTCTAATTTCATCCAAAATGCACCAAAACGTGGCAAGTTGGCAAAAAAGGCATGGGGAAGCACTTTGTCATGTCTCGATTAGCGTGCCAACCCTAGAGAACAACTTTATGTGTTAAGAATGCACGAAAACATCATTTCAGTGCACACTAAGTAGAATTTGGTTAAAGGTGCACCAAAACGTGCCTGGTTGGCATGAGAGACATGCAGAACCACTTTCTCATGTCTCGATTACCGTTTTGGCCCTAAAGAACTCCTCTAGGTGTTAAGATTACACGAATACGTTATTTCGTCGCACCAAAACGAGCCCGGATGGCAAGAAACACATGGGGAACCACCTTCTCACTTTTGAATTTGTGTTCTAACCCAAATGAACCACTTTGGGTGTTAGGAATGCACAAATACATTATTTAAGTGCAACCCGAGTCCAATTTGGTTGATATAGCACAAAAACATGTTCGGTTGGCAAGAAACTCACGGCGAAGCACTTTCTCATGCTTGGATTAGCTTTCTAGCCCAAATGAACTAGTTTAGGTGTAAAGAATGCACGAATAAGTCATTTTGGGACACACTAAGTCCAATTTCGTTAGAGAGGCCCCAAAATGTGCTGGATTGGCAAAAAAGACATGGAGATTCACTTTCTCATGCTTGGGTTAGCGCTCTAGCCCGAATGAACCACTGTAGGTGTCAAGAATGCTCAAATATGTCTTTTCATTGCACACTGAGCCCAATTCATTTCAAGTTGCACCAAAACATGCTTGGTTAGCAAGAAAGACGTGGGGAAGATCTTTCTCATGTCTCGATTAGCGTGCTAGCCCTAAAGAACCACTTTAGGTCTTAAGAATGCACGAACACGTCATTTCGACGCACAATTTGTCCAATTTGTTTATAGTTGCGCAAAAACGTCACTCGGTGCATGCTAAGCGCAATTTGGTTAAAGTTGCACCAAAACGTGCTCGGTTGACAAAAAAGACATGGAGAAGCACTTTATCATTCTTGAGTTAGTTTTTCTACATTTCAGTGCATACTCAGTGTAACTTCGTCCAACTGGCCCCAAAACATGCCCGGTTGGGAAGAAAGACATGGGAAAGCACTTTCTGATGTCTCAAATGGTGTTCCTGACCAAAAGAACAGCTTTATGTGCTAAGAATGCAGGAAAACGTCATTTCGGTGCACACCGAGCACAATTTAGTTAAAGTTGGACCAAAACGTGCTCAGTTTACAAGAAAGAGATGGGGAAGCACTTTCTTATGTTTGGATTAGCGTTCTAGGCCTAAAGAACCACTTTAGGTGTGAAGAACGCAGGAATACGTCATTTCGGCGGACACTGAGTCCAATTCGGTTGAAGTTGTACCAAAACATGCTCGGTCGACATCAAAGACATAGGGAAGCACTTTCTCATGTCTCGATTAGCGTGCTACCCCGGAAAAGAACCACTTTAGGGGTTAAGAATGCACGAAAACGTCATTTTCAAAGCACACGGAGTGCAATTGGGTTAACGTTGCACCAAAACACTATGTGCTGGCAAGAAAGACATGGGGAAGCACTTTCCCATGCTTCGATTAGCGTTTGAGCAAAAAACAAGCACATTTCGTGTTTAGATGGGATGAAAACATCATTTCAGGGCATACTCAGTCTAATTTCATCCAAAATGCACGAAAACATGCCCGGTTGGAAAAAAAGGCATGGGGAAGCACTTTGTCATATCCCGATTAGCGTGCCAACCCTAGAGAACAACTTTGTGTGTTAAGAATGCACGAAAAAGTCATTTCAATGAACACTAAGTCAAATTTGGTTAAAGGTGCACCAAAACATTCTTGGTTGGCATGAGAGATATGGGGAACCACTTTCTCATGCCTCGATTAACGTTCTAGGCCTAACGAACTCCTCTAGGTGTTAAGAATACACGAATAGATCATTTGAGCATGTTTTGGTGCAACTTGAAATGAATTGGCTCGGTGTGCCCGAAATGACTTATTCGTGCATTCTTTACACCTAAACTAGTTCATTTGGGCTAGAAAGGTAATCCAAGCATGAGAAAGTGCTTCCTCGTGTGTTTCTTGCCAATCGAACATGTTTTTGTGCAACTTCAACCAAATTAGACTCAAGTTGCACTTAAATGATGTATTCGTGCATTTTTAACACCCAAAGTGGTTCATTTGGGTTAGAACGCAAATTCAAACGTGAGAAAGTGGTTCCCCATGTGTTTCTTGCCATCCGGGCACGTTTTGGTGTGACCTTGAACAAATCGGACTACCTGTGCATCGAAATGACGTATTTGTGTATTCTTAACACCTAGAGGAGTTCTTTAGGGCCAGAACTCTAATTGAGACATGAGAAAATGGTTCCCCATGTCTCTCGTGCCAACCAGGCACATTTTGGTGCAACTCTAACGAAATCTGACTTAGTGTGCACTGAAATGATGTTTTCGTGCACTCTTAACACATAAGGTTGTTCTCTAGGGTTGGCACGCTAATGGAGACTTGACAAAGTGCTTCCGCATGCCTTTTTACCCATCTGGGCACGTTATGGTGCAACCTTAAAGAAATTGGACTACCTGCGAACCGAAATGACGTATTCATGTATTCTGAACACCTGGAGGAGTTCTCTAGGGCCATAACGCTAATCGAGACATGAGAAAGTGGTTCCCCATGTCTCTCGTGCCAACTAGGCATGTTTTGGTGCAACTTTAACCAAATTTGACTTAGTGTGCACGGAAATGACGTTTTCGTGCATTCTTAACACATAAAGTTGTTCTCTAGGGCTAGCATGCAAATCGAGACATGACAAAGTGCTTCCCCATGCCTTTTTTGCCAACCGGGCATGTTTTGGTGCATTTTAGTTGAAATTAGACTGAGTATGCACCAAAATGATGTGTTCGTCCCATCTAAACATGAAATGTGCTTCTTTTTGGTTCAAACGCTAATCGAAGCATGTCAAAGTGATTCCCCATGTCTTTCTTGCCAACCAATAGTGTTTTGGTGCAACGTTAACCCAATTGCACTCTGTGTGCACTAAAATGATGTTTTCGAGTATTCTTAACACCCCAAGTGGTTCTTTGCGGGGTAGCACACTAATCGAGACATGAGAAAGTGCTTCCCCATGTCTTTGATGTCAACCCAGCAAGTTTTGGTGCATTTTAGTTGAAATTAGACTGAGTATGCACCGAAATGATGTGTTCGTCCCATTTAAACATGAAATGTGCTTCTTTTTGGGTCAAAGGCTAGTCGAAGCATGGGAAAGTGCTTCCCCATGTCTTTCCTGCCAACCAATAATGTTTTGGTGCAACGTTAACCCAATTGTACTCCGTGTGCACCGAAATGACGTTTTCATGCATTCTTAACACCCAAAGTGGTTCTTTGAGGGGTAGCACACTAATCGAGACACGAGAAAGTGTTTCCCCATATCTTTGATGTCGACCGAGCACGTTTTGAAACAATTTCAACCGAATTGGACTCAGTGTGCGCCGAAATGACGTATTCCTGCGTTCTTCACACCTGAAGTGGTTCTTGGCCTAGAACGCTAATCCAAACATGAGAAAGTGCTTCCCCATGTCTTTCTTGTCAACCGAGCACCTTTTTGTCCAACTTTAACTAAATTGTGCTTAGTGTGCACCGAAGGGACGTTTCCGTACATTCTTAGCACCTAAAGTGGTTCTTTTGGTCAAGAACGCCACTCGAGACATGTGAAAGTGCTTCTCCATGTCTTTCTTACCAACCGCCTACATTCTGGTCCAAGTTGGACGAAGTTACACTGAGTATGCACTGAAATAAAGTTTTCGTTGCTTCTCAACACGAAATGTGCTTCTTGCGGGCTAGAAAAACTAATTCAAGAATGATAAAGTGCTGCTCCATTTCTTTCTTGCCAACCGAGCACGTTTTGGTGCAACTTTAACCAAATTGCACTCAGTGTGCACCGAAGTGACGTTTTCGTGCAACTTTAAACAAAATTGGACAAAGTGTGCATCGAAATGACGTGTTCGTGCATTCTTAAGACCCAAAGTGGTTTTTTAGGGCTAGCACGCTAATCGAGACATGAGAAAGATCTTCCCCACATTTTTCTTGCCAACCAAGCATGTTTTGGTGCAACTTGAAATGAATTGGGCTCAGCGTGCACCAAAAAGACATATTTGAGCATTCTTGACACCTACAGCGGTTCATTTGGGCTAGAACGCTAACCCAAGAATGAGAAAGTGATTCTCCATGTCTTTTTTGCCAAGCGAGCACGTTTTGGTGCCTCTATAACAAAATTGGACTTAGTGTGCCCCAAAATGACTTATTCGTGCATTCTTTGCACCTAAACTAGTTCATTTGGGCTAGAAAGCTAATCTAAGCACGAGAAAGTGCTTTCCTGTGTGTTTCTTTCCAACCGAACATGTTTTTGTGCAACTTCAATCAAATTGGACTCGGGTTGCACTTAAATGATGTATTCGTGCATTCTTAACACCCAAAGTGGTTCATTTGGGTTGGAACGCAAATACAAACGTGAGAAGGTGGTTCCCCGTATGTTTCTTGCCATCTAGGCACGTTTTGGTGCGACCTTAAACAAATTGGACTACATGTGCACCGAAATGACGTATTCATGTATTCTTAACACCTAGAGGAGTTCTTTAGGGCCAAAACGCTAATCAAGACATGAGAAAGTAGTCCCCCATGTCTCTTGTGCCAACTAGGCACACTTTGGTGCAACTTCAACCAAATTCGACTTAGTGGGCACTGAAATGACGTTTTTGTGCATTCTTAACACATAAAGTTGTTCTCTAGGACTGGCATGCTAAACGAGACAAGTCAAATTGCTTCCCCATGCCTTTTTTACCATCCGGGCACGTTTTGGTGCGACCTTAAACAAATTGGACTACCTGTGCACCGACATGACATATTTGTGTATTCTTAGCACCTAGAGGAGTTCTGTAGGGCCAGAACGTTAATTGAGATATGAGAAAGTGGTTCCCCATGTCTTTCGTGCCAACCAAGAACGTTTTAG
This sequence comes from Purshia tridentata, assembly GCA_003254885.1. NCBI lineage: Eukaryota > Viridiplantae > Streptophyta > Magnoliopsida > Rosales > Rosaceae > Purshia > Purshia tridentata. Next base: position 17,403 of record QANT01002502.1, read on the forward strand.
TGCAACTTTAACCAAATTTGACTTAGTGTGCACTGAAATGAAGTTTTCGTGCATTCTTAACACATAAACTTGTTCTCTAGGGCTGGCACGCTAATCGAGACAGGACAAAGTGCTTCCCCATGCCTTTTTTGCCAACCAGGCACGTTTTGGTGCATTTTGGATGAAATTGGACTAAGTATGCACAGAAATGATGTTTTCGTCCCATCTAAACACGAAATGTGCTTCTTTTTGGCTCGAAGGCTAATCGAAGCATGGAAAAGTGCTTCCCCATGTCTTTCTTGCCAACCAATAGTGTTTTGGTGCAACGTTAACCCAATTGCACTCTGTGTGCACCGAAATGACGTTTTCGTGTATTCTTAACACCTAAAGTGGTTCTTTTCGGGGTAGCACACTGATCGAGACATGATAAAGTGCTTCCATGTGTCTTTGATGTCGGCCGAGAAAGTTTTGGAACAACTTCAACCAAATTGGACTCAGTGTGCGCCGAAATGACATATTTCTGCGTTCTTCACACCTGAAGTGGTTCTTTAGGCCTAGAACACTAATCCAAACATAAGAAAGTGCTTCCCCATGTCTTTCTTGTCAACCGAGCATCTTTTGGTTGAACTTTAACTAAATTGTGCTCAGTGTGCACCGAAATGATGTTTCCATGCATTCTTAGCACCTAAAGTGGTTCTTTTGTCAAGAATGCCATTCGAGACTAGAGAAAGTGCTTCCCCATGTCTTTCTTCCCAACCGGGCAAGTTCCGTTGCCAGTTGGACGAAGTTGCACAGAGTATGCACTGAAATGAAGTTTTCGTTACTTCTCAAGACGAAATGTGCTGCTTGCGGGCAAGAAAATCTAATTCAAGAATGATAAAGTGCTGCTCCATATCTTTCTTGCCAACCGAGCACGTTTTCGTGCAACTTTAACCGAATTGCACTCAACGTGCACCGAAGTGACGTTTTCGTGCAACTTTAAACAAATTGGACTAAGTGCGCATCGAACTGACGTGTTCGTGCATTCTTAAGACCTAAAGTGGTTCTTTAGGGCTAGCACGCTAATCGAGACATGAGAAAGATCTTCCCCATGTATTTCTTGCCAGCGAAGCAGGTTTTGGTGCAACCTAAAATGAATTGGGCTCAGCGTGCATCGAAAGGACATATTTGAGCATTCTTGACACCTACAGTGGTTCATTTGGGCTAGAACGCTAATCCAAGCATGAGAAATTGATTCTCCATGTCTTCTTTGCCAATCGAGCAAGTTTTGGTGCCTCTCTAACGAAATTGGACTTAGTGTGCCCCGAAATGACTTATTCGTGCATTCTTTATACCAAACTAGTTCATTTGGGCTAGAAAGCTAATACAAGCATGAGAAAGTGCTTCCCCGTGTGTTTCTTGCCAATTGAACATGTTTTTGTGCAACTTCAACCAAATTGGACTCGGGTTGTGCTTAAATAATGTATTCGTGCATTCTTAACACCCAAAGTGGTTCATTTGGATTAGAACGCAAATACAAATGTGAGAAGGTGGTTCCCCATGTGTTTCTTGCCATCAGGGCACGTTTTGGTGTGACCTTAAACAAATTGGACTACTTGTGCACCGAAATGACATATTCGTGTATTCTTAACACCTAGTGGAGTTCTTTAGGCAAAACGCTAATTGAGACATGTGAAAGTGGTTCCCCATGTCTCTCGTGCCAACCAAGCACGTTTTGGTGCAACTTTAACCGAATTAGACTTAGTGTGCACTGAAATGACGTTTTCGTGCATTCTTAACACATAAAGTTGTTCTCTTGGGCTGGCATGCTAATCGAGACAAGACAAAGTCCTCCCCATGTGTTTTTTGCCATCCGGGCATGGTTTGGCGTGACCTTAAACAAATTGGACTACCTGTGCACCGAAAGGACGTATTCGTGTATTCTTAACACCTAGAGAAGTTCTTGTGGCTAGAACGCTAATTGAGACATGTGAAAGTGGTTCCCCATCTCTCTCGTGCGAACCAGGCACGTTTTGGTGCAACTGTAACCAAATTCGATTAGTGTGCACTGAAATGACGTTTTCGTACATTCTGAAGACATAAAGTTGTTCTCTGGGGCTGGCATGCTAATCAAAAGATGACAAAGTGCTTCCCCAAGCCTTTTTTGCCATCCGGGCACGTTTTGGTGCGACCTTAAACAAATTGGACTACCTGTGCATCGAAATGACGTATTCGTGCATTCTTAACACTTAGAGGAGTTCTTTTGGCCAGAACACTAATTGAGACGTGTGAAAGTGGTTCCCGATGTCTCTCGTGCCAACCAGGCACGTTTTGGTGGAACTTTAACCAAATTCGACTTAGTGTGCACTGAAATGAAGTTTTCATGCATTCTTAACACATAAAGTTGTTCTTTAGGGTTAGCACGCTAATCTATACATGAAAAAGTGCTTCCCCATGCCTTTTTTGCAATTCGGGCACGTTTTGGTGCGACCTTAAACAAATTGGACTACCTGTGAACCGAAATGACATATTCGTTTATTCTTAACACCTAGAGGAGTTCTTTAGGGCCAGAACGCTAATCGAGATATGAGAAAGTGGTTCCCCATGTCTCTCGTGCCAACCAGGCACGTTTTGGTGCACTGAAATGAAGTTTTCATGCATTCTAAACACATAAAGTTATTCTCTAGTGCTGGCACGCTAATCAAGACATAACAAAGTGCTTCCCCATGTCTTTCTTGCCAACCGAGCACGTTTTGGTCCAACTTTAACTAAATTGTGATCAGTGCGCACCGAAATGACGTTTTAGTACATTCTTAGGACCTAAAGCTGTTCTTTTGGTCAAGAACGCCATTAAAGACATCAGAAAGTGATTCCCCACGTCTTTCTTCCCAACCGAGCACGTTCTAGTGCCAGTTGGACGAAGTCCAATTGAGTATGCATTTAAATAAAGTTTTTGTTACTTCTCAACACGAAATGTGGTTCTTGCGGGCTAGAAAAACTAATTCAGGAATGATAAAGTGCTTCTCCACGTCTTTCTTGCCAACCGAGCACGTTTTGGTGCAACTTTAACCCAATTGCACTCAGTGTGCACCGGAGTGACGTTTTTGTGCAACCTTAAACAAATTGGACCAAGTGCGCATCGAAATGATGTGTTCGTACATTCTTAAGACCTAAAGTGGTTCTTTAGGGCTAGCACGCTAATCGAGACATGAGAAAGATCTTCCCCACGCCTTTCTTGCCAACCAAGCATGTTTTGGTGCAACTTGAATGGAATTGGGCTCAGCGTGCACCGAAAGGACATATTTGAGCATTCTTGACACCTACAGTGGTTGATTTGGGCTAGAACGCTAACGCAAGCATGAGAAAGTGGTTCTCCATGTTTTTTTTTCCAATCTAGCACGTTTTGATGCCTCTATAACGAAATTGGACTTTGTGTGCCCCGAAATGACTTATTCGTGTATTCTTTACACCTAAATTAGTTCATTTGGGCTAGAAAGCTAATCCAAGCATGAGAAAGTGCTTCCCCGTGTGTTTCTTGCCAATTGAACATGTTTTTGTGCAACTTCAACCAAATTGGACTCGAGTTGCACTTAAATGATGTATTCGTGCATTCTTAACACCCAAAGTGGTTCATTTGGGTTAGAACGCAAATACAAACGTGAGAAGGTGGTTCCCCTTGTGTTTCTTGCGATCTGGGTACGTTTTGGTGCGACCTTAAACAAATTGGACTACCTGTGCGCCGAAATGCGTAGTCGTGTATTCTTAACAACTAGAGGAGTTCTTTTGGCCAGAACGCTAATTGAGACATGCGAAAGTGGTTCCCCATCTCTCTCGTGCCAACCAGGAACGTTTTGGAGCAATTTTAACCAAATTCGATTTAGTGTCCACTGAAATGAGGTTTTCGTGCATTCTTAACACATAAAGTTATTGTCTAGGGCTGGCACGCTACCCTAAACATGACAAAGTGCTTCCCTATGCCTTTTTTGCCATTCGGGCACGTTTTGGTGCTACCTTAAACAAATTGGACTACCTGTGCACCAAAATGGTGTATTCGTTTATTATTAACATGTATAGGAGTTCTTTAGGGCCAGAACGCTAATCGAGACACGAGAAAGTGGTTCTCCATGTCTTTCGTTCCAACCAGGCACGTTTTGGTGCAACTTTAACCAAATTTTACTTAGTGTGCACTAAAATGACGTTTTCATGCATTCTTAACACATAAAGTTGTTCTCTAGGACTGGCACGGTAATCAAGACATGACAACATGCTTCCCCATGCCTTTTTTACCAACCGGGTACGTTTTGGTGCATTTTGGATGAAATTAGACTCAGTATGCAAAGAAATAATGTTTTCGTCCCATCTAAACACGAAATGTGCTTCTTTTTGGCTCGTACGCTAATCGAAGCATGGGAAAGTGCTTCCCCCTGTCTTTCTTGCCAACCAATAATGTTTTGGTGCAACGTTAACCCAATTGCACTCCGTGTGCACCGAAATGACGTTTTCGTGCATTCTTGACACCCAAAGTGGTTCTTTGCGGGGTAGCACGCTAATCAAGACATGAGAAAGTACTTCCACATGTGTGTTGAGTGCTCAATTTACACTATTTTTGCATACTAACCCACTTACTTAGAGTGCAAGAACTCGACCTTTTTGTGTCTTTTGGTTTAGTTTTGTGTTTTGTAGGTAAAATGAAGCATAGATGAAGAAAGAAGCCAAAAGAACCAAAATTGGACAATTCCTAATCAAACTAGGAAAACTGAAGAAATCCTGATGGAACTAGGAAAGCGGAAATCCTACTCAAATAAGGAATCCTAGCCAAATCAGGAAAACCATCAATGTCCAAGGCGAGAAATGAGAAATCCTAGTTGGACTAGGAAAACCTAACCCTAGTTGGACTAGGAAAGGGAAATCCTAGTTGGACATGATGGTAAAAGTGAAATCCTAATTGGATAAGGTTTCCTAGTGGGATTAGGAAATGTGGGGTCAAGGTCAAAGGTTCTACAAGCGTTTACAATTTGTTGGGCCTCAAGACAAGCAAGAGGAGATTGGGCCAAGTCCAAGTCCACATTCAAAAAGCCCATGCGCCTATTCCTTGCATTAGAAGACTTTCCCAATTCTGGAATCCTAGTTTGGAAGGAGAATCTTAGAAAACTCAGTCAAAGATCTCAAGGAGTCCTTAACTTGCAAAGAAGTCAAAACCCTGGAAATATGAGCAGCAACTTCGACAGTAATTCTGTATTTCTCTAGATCGAATCAGATGTCAAGCCATATATCATTGGAAAGATACGGATGTTAGCTTCGCAGGGAATTTTACGGAACTCGATTCCAACACTCCTAGCTCAAGATATGGCCATTTTAGTGAA
>QANT01002505.1:0-33466 GCA_003254885.1 Purshia tridentata
ATTCAGCCCATTTTTACTGGGCTAGTCATTTGTAAAAAAAAAAAAGAAAAAAAAAATCCAGTCTCCCACATTTTTAATTTTATTTGCCAATTTAATTTGCTTATTGATCCAATTTAATTTGCACGGATTGGATCAGATTTTTTTTTTTGTAAATATTATTCCGATTTAATTTGTAATTTAGAAATTCAATGTTATACCAAAAATGATGAAATAAATTAGAATGGGACGAAAAATAAACAGATGTTATATTAAAAATAACAAAATGGACTAAAATAATACCCGTTAACGATAAACTAAACTATAATGTGACACAATTTAAATCATAAACTAACATGAAAAAATATAAAAAATAAGTAGACCAATGATTCAATTTACTCTTTTTATAACTATTGCAATTTTTTGACAATTAAAAAAAAGTATTATATGGCAAGTCTAAGGGAAAAACAAAAAAAGAGGGAGTGAGTGACTTTCAAAAAGCATCTTCATCTTTATTAATTTCCTTTTGAATTCGTAAGAAAGTCGATCCCTTCCTTTTTCCGCAAGTTACATTCAATATATGACAAAGATAAAGCATCAGCATGACCTTGTGATTTCTGACTAATAAGTAATAACCTACTTTAATTTTTTTGGCATATAATGAAAAAAGAAGAAGAAGAAAAAAGACGCAAAACAAAAGCTTCGACTCTTCTTAGTCTTCATTGACTAGAGACTAGAGAGCTACCCAGCAATTACTTAACCATGGTGAGCTTGCGATACAGTAAGGTAGAAGAAAGAGCTATATATGCTGTAGAAGTATATAATATAATTCAAGTAGTTTCTTAAAAGAGTCCGAACCCGGCCCACTCAGCATCACAAACGGGTCGCGGGGACGACTGGTAGGACGATGAGAAAGACGACAACGACGTGGGTGTCGGCGAGTCAACACCACGGAACGGTGAAAGCAACGTTTTGCGAGAAGACAGCGACCACCGGGCCAGCGTTTCGAGGTCAGAACTGTAGTCATCGGTTTCGGACTTTGCGGGTTCGGGAACTGAACTTCTGCTTCCCCTTTTACTCTTTTTTCGCCTCAGAAGAGGAGACAAGAAGCACCCAACTGAGGAAACGATCTCAGGTCGTCGGGCAAGCATACTGGGTTGCTGCTCGAACCGCCAGCGCTCCGAACGGGTTCGAGCGGGTGAGCGGAATGAGCGGGTCCGGGGCTCCGGTGGAGGCAGGAAGAATAGTGACCCGGATGGTGGGGGTTTGAGTTTGAGGTTAAGGTGGTGAGAATTATAAGGCTGTTTATGTTGTTGGACTTGGATTTTGGGAACACCGGGTCGGATCTCCCACTTGAATGGAACTGCTCCGGGTTTTGTAAAGCACTCATCATCCTGATCATATTCATCAATAGCCATTTTTTTCTCAGTGAAGCAGCCTCTAATTCTGTGATATGGGTAATTGGGTATGTATATATATATATAAAGAAGTGAGTGAGAGTGAGAATGGTGAAGAAAATTGAATGGGTTGGACCCGGCGAGATTAGGGGGATGAAGTGGGGTAGGTCGGCCACTATAGAGATATTGTGAAGACGGGTCCAACCACGTACTTAGACTTTGGTCATAAAAATGCCAAAAACAGAACATTTCAAATTTCAATCATGGTTTGGCTCTTGTACCACAAAGCCAAGAGTTATGGTATGGACTATGGAGTCATGGCTTGGACTCATGCACCTTTTAATACCATGATTGCTTTCGTCTTAGAGGTGACATACTTGACATTTTCTAGCTCCTTGGACCTTGATAAGTAATCTCCACCACGGGTTCAACCTTCAAGGACTCACCGAAAAATGTGCTTATTTACAAACAACCTATCTACTATCTAGAGACAAATTTTCCTCCAATAAGAATATGACCCATTTGGTATTTGAATTCAATAACATGATCACATCTATATTTCTATACTTTATACTTTCACATAATTTTTATTAGCTTTCTATAGAAACACCCCTAGAGTTATTTAATAAGGTGCATCCTAAATTTTAATGTGCGAGTTTACTTTTGTACTATTGGAGCATAGATTTTTCACCATAGAATTATTAATTAGACTCCTAAATCACAAGTCACAACAGATAGGGGCACGGGTTCACAGTTTGATGAATTGCTGCTCGTGAATCTTAAAATTTGGGCTCCTTCACGGACTCTTTGTCCAGAAGAAAGAAAGATACGTGTCTTTGTCTGTGTCCTGCTATAAAATCCAAGCATGATTTCAATCCGCAAGCTTAGTCTAATTGCCGGGACAAAAATGATGTATATTTCAACTAAGGGTGGTGGATTCATTATATAAGCGTGAAAGGAACTGGATCATGTTTGTTCTCTTGTTTATCATAATCCTGTACAGTAACTCTAAACTACTTATCATGTTTCCCACGTAGTGCTGCTAATGACAATGAGCAAATGGCGTGTTGAAAAGCAAGTAACCATTTGGAAGTGCTTGGTCTATTTCACAAAATAACCATCTTTCATAAGTTCAAAATTACATGTTTCTACAAGATCTACCAACATACGGATCTGCATCTGGACTCACAAACCTGAAACCACCTAACATTCCTAAGAGAATTCTTCTTGCATGTTAGAAATAGCTCGCATTATGCTGCTGGCCACATCGAGCAGCTGCAAGTACTCGTCAGAACCATCAACAAGACGCTGCACATAACAGGAGCAAAGGTGAAACTGTGCACAAGATAGGTCTACCTTAATTTTTTATGACCAAATGTGAAAGTCAAATTGATGGTGAGAAACAAATAATGTAGATAAGCCAGCTGAATATCAGCTTTAAGTGATATTGAACCGAGAAATCTAATGCTTATGACATGCCTATGAATGTAAATAGGACAGTTTACCTTATCTGTTTCACCCAATTTCTTGCATATTCTAGCCTTCTGTTCATCTGATATGTCATCTGCTTCAACCACCATGTCAAATAACTAGAAGCAAGATTGTGTTAGTATTTATATGACAAGCATAATGAGCTAACAGACCACCCAATTAAAAGAGAAAAAAGAAAACCTGAGAGAGCATCTGAGAGACTGGATATCCATCTGCAATTACATTGTTGACTTCCTTGTTTGCTAAATCGAAGTTACCACTTCTGCAAGCAGCAAAAAGTGTCTCAACAACCTCCTCTGGAACTACCTGAAGTATTGAAATATTAGATATCAGGACAAGGCAGGGATTTGATATACGATATCAGATGTCTGGATTCAATTTTAAGAGGGGCCATTCATGTTAAATGCTCAATGCTAGAACCAAACCCATATCTCCCTTGCTAGGATCCCACTGTACCTAGGACCCACTGAAGTGAGACTAACACTGGGTAATGGCTGAACTCATCAGAACAAACAAGTCCAGCACACACCAAGAAATTTCTTCAGTTGCTCGAGTTATAACAAACAAGAAAGTAGAAATATTTGAGAGTACTCTGACATCTACTGGCTATCTAGATTGCTAAAATTTGGCATCACAGGAACCAGCAATGCAGGGATGAAACTTCAAACATCTTTTTTAAATCTAAAAACAAACTATTTTACAGAAGGTAGTCCTTGCTCATTCATTGAAACTATACACACATGTATGCCTAACTATAGTTAAAAATAAAGGAAAAAATAGAAGCTAGTGATAAAATCATCATCTTAGAGCTAGAACTCAACCACAGTCAAATATATCATTGAGACTTTGCTGAAAAAAGTATTGGCTAGAAGGTAATCTGCCCTTGGAAATTTAACCATCTTATTACTTACCCCAGAGACACTAATCAGGTCTTTTGAAGAAATAGAAGATCCAAACAAGCGAGCAGCTGACTGAAATATTTAAAAAGTATAATTTAGCACTCAAGAATGAAAAACTTAGCTGGATTACCAAATATTAAAGCTTTGTCAATTTAGACAAGTAACAAGAAAAAAGAAAAAGAAAATCATTTGAAATAGGAAAAAAACCAAATCTAAATTTATTGAACAATGAATTTAGAAGGGAGAAAATATAAAAGTTTATAACATTGAATAACACTGGGCTTTACCCAGACTGTTTCCACTGAAGTACAAGATTTTTTCAGACAAAAATACCAAAGCACATTATATATGCCATATACTAAAAATATTTCAGCTTTTACCTGCAAGTATGTAATAGCCCGACGAAGATCACCTTGTGAGATGGAACTTAGACTTGACAGAGCCTACAATGCAGATCATACATTTTGTAGGATAATGTAAAAAATCCAACATTTATACAAAGAAGCCACTTTACAACAAACCACCATATATCTTCAAAATTTTAGCCATGATGTACACACCTCTGGATCCAGGTTGAGGCCTTCTTCCGTGCAAATATGCAATATACGGCTGGTCATGATATCTTCTGAAAGTGGCTTAAACCTGAACTTTGCACACCTTGAAGCAAGCGGCTCTATGATCCTACAAAAATACAACCAGATAGATCACCAAGTGCAAGCCTTACCCTTCAATGATGTAAATATTACTATTTAATGAAAAAAGATGAAGACGATTACATAAAAAATTCCCTTTCAGTGATGTTCAACAACCCTTAGTACTGGCCATTACTATACAGGAGCAATTTAAAAATAAGGTACTATCTCAAAAAATTTTGAGGTTCTCTCAAGATAATTTTACAATTAATACGAGAGAATTGCATCAAGTATGATCAACAACTCTGAATTAATTAGTTATCACAATTATGATGCATACATATCTCTCAAAACAAAAACAAAACCAAATTCAACTTTATGTTATCATGCCAGTCCCAGAAAGAAATTTAAAGAAGATATTGGGGGTTACCAAACATGAGTGACAGAAAATATCTGAAGGAACTGCCAAGTAAAGCAAAGTAAAGAGTAGAGAAGGTAGACCTGCTTATATAATTACATATGAAAAAGAATCTTGTGACTTTGGAGTAAGTTTCCATTGTGCGCCTTAGGGCATTCTGCATAAAAGAATGTAAGTAAGAGCGCATCCTTCATACTGCTTACTGCAAAAATGCTAAGCAAGGAAGTAACGAACAGATAACAAACATGCCTGAGCATCTTCTGTCATCGAATCCGCCTCATCAAGGATGATGATCTTAAATGGTGGACAAGGGTAACCCCTGAAGCATTGAAGAAAGGGAATATAAATGTGGAGGGAGAATATAAGAACTAAAAATAAAAATAACAGTTCTTACAGATACAAGAAATATACCCTTGACGTTGACTAGAACCCACAGCCACAGCAGCAAAATCTTTGATCTTTGTCCGGACGACATTTATACCGCGATCATCACTTGCATTCAGCTCCAACACTCTAGACTTGTAGAGCTCAGGTCTGCAAAAGATTAAGGTTAAAATCAAATCAAATAAAGAAAATTTTGTGGTAATGTGTATAGTAAAGCCCAATTCAAGAATTTGAACTCTGGGTAAAATCAAAGATAGTGCTGTTATACTTATACTTAATCCTTACAAAATAACATTATTTAACTTAACTCCAAAATATCAACTCAATCTAGTTACCCAAAAGAAAAATCAAAAAGTACTCAACCATTTTGATCATTTTCATGAATCATGGCATTTCACAAAACTCAAAAGTAAAGAAATTTGGGAAAACAAGCTTTTAAGATATAAAAGCACAATCATTTTTAAGTCTAGTTCATTGAGTGCTGAGGCTAACCCGAATAGCTGGTGGGCAATGGCGAGTGCGGTGGTGGTTTTTCCGGTACCGGGGGGACCGTAGAAGAGCATGTGCGGACACTGAAAAACCCATTCACAGAAATAAATAAACGAATTCATGAAAAAAAATAAATAATAAAAAGAATAAGAGAGGTTTAGGGTATGTGGGTATGTAAGTAAATGTTACATTTGAGGTCTCGAGAACGTTGGTGAGGACCCGGACCACCTCGTCCTGGTGAGCGACATCTTTCACTTGCTTCGGTCGACTGAGCACGAGAATCGAAGTCAAAATGAACTAATCAATACCCAGATAAAGTGAAAAAGATGGAAATATGAAGAGATAGCGAAGGAAGATGATTATACATACTATTTCTCGACCCATGGTTGAGAGCTTTGCACCAGTGGCGCCATCGATCTCTTCCTCTAGTCTGGAAGATTCCCGCCTTAAAGCTCAGTCAGTGCTCAGTAGGGCTTTCTTTCCCGCTTTAGTTGAGGGAGACCGCAAAAAATTTGGAACAATTCTCCAGCTTTGAGATGAGTAGGTAGTCTTGTGCGACTTGGGCCACCATTGACCCAATGTTGGCTTTAGGTCCAGCATATGTTAGCCCAACCCAACCCATTAGTCGCCCAATAGTGTCATCAAATCTTCACTTCCTCTCTTTTTTTTGGGGTGCCTAAAAAATATGCAACACTAGACCCAAGATATGCGCAGCACACTGCAAGTTCAAAGATTTGATGGGTTGAAATCAAAGAGTTAAGATTTTGATGAAATTTCAAGGATTCAAAAATACAAAAATTTTGAAAAATTTCAATGTTACGTACATTAAAAAAAACAACGGAAATTGAATCAAAATACGAAAATTTTGAATTAAACTTTAACATATTATATACTACATTAATAAAAAAATATTGAAGAAACCAACTTATATGGTAGGTTTCATGTTATATATATATATATATATAATGCGTGATAAAAGCAAATACTATTAAATAAAAATTGAATACTAAACCCCTAATTTAACCCACTCTCATCACTTGAACTAACTCCAAAGGTTTTAAATTTTGTTATAACAAAGCACTTGCCCCTACACATGTAGACCTTTTCTTTGTGAAAAGCAGTATTCGACCTCATTTAGTACATACGATAGTATTGAATAGGATAAATAACTAAATTCATATATATTTAAGAAAAAAATTTTCAACTTAAAAGTTATAGCATGTATTAAGATAGACTAATTATACGGAAAATTTATTCTTTCCAATCCCTCCCAAAATGGGAGGATCAAACAATTCATCTTCTTTCTATCTTTTTCTTTCAAGTTAGAACACATTATTCATGTTTTTCCATGAATATATATGAATTTAAGCATTTATCCTATTCAATATTATCTAATGTATCAAACAAAGCCTATGTCTTTTTTCATCTATTTGGTAGCGCATTATGCAAGAAACGTACCAAATAAATATGAAGAAAAGCACTTGAATTTTCAATGAAATGCTTCATACATATGGTGTGTCTCTAAAGCAGATGACTGCAAGCAATCGGCAGTGCAAATTTTTTGACTCTGATTGCTTAACAGTTAACAATTAATAGTTAACAAGGTTTGTCTACACAAGGGCCCGTTTGGATAGGGAGTGATTTGAATTTGGATTTAAATTTGAGCTCTCTAAATCCAAATTCACTTATTTTTTGGTATAATTTAAAGGAGTGTATTTGGATTTAGCTCAAATCCAAAATGGATTTGAGAAGGCCAAATCCATGAATTTCAAATATATTTTCCAACTAGGTATTTGAAATCCTACCATCCCACCCTCTCTCTCTTTCCCTCACCTTCGGCTACAATTGCAAACGACCACCGTCGATCACCCTCTGGCGATTTTTCCGGCCACCACCGGCGACTTTCCGACGACTTTTCTGGCCAACATCGGCGACTTTTCCGGCCATCCTCTGGTAACTTTTCCGGCGACCCTCCGACGACTTTTTTTATTTTTAATCATATATTTCAATTTTTAAATTGTCAAAAAAAATTTTAAAAAATTGAAATATTTTGTGAAATCCTCGCCTTTAAATTTTGTATCCAAACAATAGAATTTCAAATTTAAAAATTTCAATTACATGGATTTCAAATGCATAAATTTGAAATCCAAATTCAAATTTAAATTCAAAAATCCAAATGGGTCTTAAGTTAATTTTTAATTGCGCGATTTTGAGTGGACATATCAAATTTTCATAAACGATTTTACGACTTAAAATATATTTGCTTTGCATAATACTTTTCTTTTCAATTTACTTTGTATAATACGTGGCTCAGTTTTTAATATTTTATTCGATCATAATACAAGGCTCAATTTTTTATGTTTTATTCAATCGTAATACATGGCTCAATTAACCCAAAGCAAAGCTTATGAAGCAATATTGATAGGTGATCACGTTTACTATTTACGCGGTAACAGACGGTTCAGATTTCTTCTTCAGACAACAGGCGGTGATTTTCTCAAAGCCTTTAAATCCGTACGTTTTCGCGCTCAGATAACCTCTCTCTCTCTCTCCCTGTTCGTAAAACCCTCCAGAAACCCCGACCCGCGAACCCAACTCCTCCGTGAAGAGCCCACACCAAGGTCCGACCCGCTCTCCTCAGCCATCGTGCATTTCCTACTGGGTTTCTTGGTTTAGAAGCTAACTACTTGACGTTCTTGCAGGGCAATCCAGTTACGTTTTGGTCCGAAAATGTCGACCCGAAACCGCCGTCCACTGCCATCATTGTCGGCCAAGAGGCCCCCAATTTCGCACAATCTGAACAAGAAGGCCATGGCGGCGAAACCCCAAGTGGCGAGAAAACGAACGGCGCTTGGAGACGTCACGAACCAAAAGAATGGCTCTGAAAGTGGTCCACCGACCTTCGCTGCTTCGTCGAAGCCTTTGGTGCGTCTACTACAACTGTTGGTTATGTTTACGTACATGAATATTTTATATTTCTGATTTTTAATTAATATTTTTGTGGTAATTAATAAATTATGTTTGTTTATGGAGGGTTGCTATTATTAATTGACTCTCAGTCTCTCCCTTCTTTGTCTGTTTCTTGAAATGAGGAATTTCTTCTCTATTTTTGTCTGCATCTTGAAATGAGGAATTCCTTTTAATTACTTGAATAATTTTAATTTTTGTCTGCAAGAAAACCCAAAATGTTGGAGAACTATATGAAATCATTTTACGCTAATTCGCTTGTTTTGATTTTTTTTTTTCTTTTGTCATTTCTGTTTCTGTTTTCCCTTGTAAGGGCAATTAGGGTCTATTCCATTATTTTACTAAAATGCGTTTCATTGATTACTTACATTTATGTGCCATATGAAGCTTTCGAATGAAAAGGAAATTCAGAACAATCTTAACTATGAGAAACAAATAACTTAGTCATCACAAATCATGACACATATTGTTGGGCATTAATATGATAGCCTTTTTGATAAGTAAGCTCCAGTTTAATTATATCCTTAATCAATCTGTACAGCATAAATCTTATATGTACGTCTATGTCAAGCTAATTTTTGTAAGAATAGTAATTACCGTATCACATCACAATGTTCAAAATGCAGATGACATGGAATGTACATGTTTATATTTCTCTCTTCTTTATTTGTAACATCAGTGGTGTGTTTCAATTTGACTTATTTAGGTTCCTTTATAAGTTTGGTATGACATCCATTATCTGATCACATAGTTACTAATAGTTTTCTAATTATACATGGGTATTTCTGATATGAAATTGAGTAATTTATACTTTTATGTAGAAATTATGAACTTTCCTATGTTACAAATGGTTTTGTAATAAATAGCTTTATCTCCTATCTACTATGAAGTACATACAAGTAAGTATTTTGCTTATTTTAGTAGTTGTGTTACTACTATAGTTTTGTCCTTTTAGAGATTAGTTGGATTTCACTGCACATTTTATAACCTGACAGCTTTTTAATCTTGACGATGTCATTCTATATATTGTTTTGTGTGATAGCCTTCCATATTTTTCTAAATTATTTCATTTGAAATGATGGAAAGGTGTTTTAAAATTGACATGAAATGCTAGTGGAATAGTTACATCAGATTGCCCTTTAATTTATTGTTATAGTAAGCATTTTGGTCTTTCATTTTGTATTGGCATGGAAAAGAAGTCATTGCTTTTTGAGCTTGCTACCTGGTATATGTGTACTGATGATAATGTTTTTGAGAAAAGGATTAACTGAGTTTTATATTTGAAGGTGCCATGCACAACTAAAATTTCTAAGTCGTGGAAGGAAACATCTACTTGCTTGAGTAATACTGGCCTCTCAGGGAATGTTTTTTCTGCACCCTTGAGTACAAAATCAAGTGTCTTGGTTCCTTGTGATGCATCGTTTTCAGGAACTGATCTACCTATTGGAATAGTTGCCACTAATCCTTCTCCAAGCAGCAGTACTACTGTTCTTCCTGCTTCCAGTAGCATAATTCATGCAGCTAAAAGCAGGGATGCCTCTCCAAGCAGATCAGTTTGTGGTTCAGTTTCTTTGGATGAGAGCATGTCTACTTGTGACTCTTTAAAGAGTCCAGAATTTGAATGTGTTGACAATGAGGGCATTTCAGCAGTTAATTCTATTGAGAAGAAGACAACTAACAGTCTCTACCTTTCAGGCTTTTCACAAATAGAAGGTTCCTTCTTTTAACACATTATTGTTCCCTACTCTCTCTCTCTCTCTCTCTCTCTATTATCTGTTTCATGTTGAAGATCTTCTCTCATTTAATCTGCCAAAAGACACTTGGTATACATCATGAACAGTTCAGTTGTTAGCCATTCTACAATATTTAATCTTCATGAATAATCTAGCGATATTAATTTTTGGTCCCTCTAAAATAGCTTTCACCATCTTGATTTCAGGACATATGTGGAAGAGAGATATATTTGCCAATATGGAGACAACAGATGAAGTTGTTGATATTGATGACAATCTTATGGATCCACAGTTCTGTGCAACCATTGCTTCTGACATATACAAACACTTGCGTGAATCTGAGGTCTGACATTATTTTCTAAACTAGAATGAATGCTCTCATATTGTAAATATTACTTTTGACTTTGCAAACTTCCTTTAATTACTGATAATCACATTTACACTTATATTTACCTTCTTATGATGTATTTAAAGTGTTTCAAGCTTTATCTAAAACTTCATTAGTATTTTGGGGGATTTTAGAATGACATATATACTACATGCTAGCCGCACATGTAGGAGATCTTGAGTTCAAATCAGCGAGCCGCACATGTGAGGGAGTGGCCCACACGTGAAGAGAAATGTTAGAATATAAAACAATATGTTGCTTATATCCTAACAGGTTAAGCTTTTGAAACTGACAAACTTAATCAGGAATAGTAGGGAACTGACAAACTTTATCAATAAAACTAGTTGTCAATCATTCCATTATATGTGTGTCAATTTGTTTATTCTTTTTGTTTTTTGGTGGATACTATATATTATACATTAGAATCTTAGATACCACCATAAGATAATTTTTGTCTATATGCATAAGAAATTATGTCTACAGAAAGTCAAAAAAAAAAAAGTTGACATAATGGGAAAATGTATGAATAGAGGAAACGAGTACCCTTGGACAAGATATTCATACAATATAGGCCATAATCCTGTATTTTGGTACCCTATGGTTTTTTACTTTGTAGTAGCATTGAAATCTAGTTAGTGGATTAATTTGCTTGTTTATTTGAACCCATCCCAAAATGAGATATAGATTCTGTAAGTTTTATGCACAAAGTTGTCTCCTATACAAGTAAAATCTATTGCCATGTCAAAATAGCACTTATCTTATCTAGTTATAGATCTTCCGCATTTGGGTTTCAGGAAAATAGAAGGCCTTCCATGGACTTTATGGAAAGGGTCCAGAAAGACATTAATGCCAGCATGCGTGCAATTCTGATTGATTGGCTAGTGGAGGTAAGTTATGGTGGTTGATGATATTGCCAAGGTGAGTTTTTATAATCCAAAGATTTTCCCCCCTCTTGTCCGACCCACTATCTCAGGTTTCCTTGCATTATAAAAACTCTCATTGTCAATATCATCAAATGCTATAAGGATGTTGAAAATTCTGTTTGATTGGTGATCTTGACTATTAATTTCGATCTACAGGTTTCTGAAGAGTTCAGGCTTCTACCCGCTACACTATTTCTGGCTGTCAACTATGTAGATCGTTATCTTTCTGGTAATGTGATGAAGAGGCAACAATTGCAATTGCTGGGTGTTGCCTGCATGATGATTGCAGCGTAAGATTCACATTTACTTCGTTTACTTATTCACAATCTTTGTTTTTGTACATGTGGATGCTTTTGTCTCTCTAAATATATAAAAATACAAAAGGATGCATTAAACTAAATGATTGACCATCTTTTGCAGTAAATATGAGGAGATTTGTGTTCCCCAAGTGGAAGAGTTCTGTTACATTACGGACAATACGTACTTCAAAGAGGAGGTTGGGAATTGACTTTTTATACTCTTAGCTTCTTGATCCTTGTTTTATTTGGCTTTTTATTCTAAATTGTATAAGTACTGAGCAATATGATGGATGCAGATTTTGCAAATGGAATCTGCTGTGCTGAATCACTTGAAGTTTGAAATGACAGCTCCAACGGCTTTGTGCTTTCTGAGGTGATGTCTAGCTTTTTTTCTATCACTCTAATAGTGCAAGTTTGTTTGCGTTGCTATGGATGCTGACCTCTGGTTGATGAAAATTTTTCAGGCGATTTTGTTATGTTGCTCAACGGACCAGTGAGGTATCTATCTTGGACTAGGCTGCTTTTTTTATATTTTTTTTTTGAATTTCCTTTACTGATGACCAGGTCTGGAAATGTTTAAGATTATGTCAGTAAATTTTTGGTTGTCAGTTTCTTTGTGACTGTTATTTACTGAAAGTAAAAGTGATTCTCTAGTCTGAATCTGACTTGAACTTAGGCAGGATACTCAAATATTTTGGCTGCTGATGTAATTTGACATTACAGTGTTTTATAAATCTTGTTTTACTAAACTTTGATAGTACTGAGACTTCTTGCCTTATGGTTCTGGTGATAAAAATCTTGACATGGTGTGTTATGAACCTGCAACTTTTTCCTAGGTTCCGTCAATGCAGTTCCACTGGTTGGCCAGCTACATCGCAGAATTATCTCTTCTAGAATATACCATGCTTTGTTATGCCCCATCACTAATAGCTGCTTCTGCTGCTTTCTTGGCCAAATATATGCTTTCCCCTTCAAAGAAACCTTGGGTATGTGTGAGAGTATTTGAAATATTCTATTTATTGCCGAAACATTTTGTTCCATTTCATCTAAAATTACAGAATATTGTTTCTATTTTCTGATTCAGAATTCTTCATTGAGACATTACACACTTTACCAAGCCTCTGATTTGTGTGGTTGTGTCAAAGCGCTGCATCACCTGTGTTGCAATGGCACTGGTTCCCACTTACCCGCACTTAGGGAGAAGTACTGTCAGCATAAGGTAAGAAAAACCTCTCTCTCTCTCTCTCTCTCTCTCTCTCTTCCCTCTCCCAGTGAAGTAACAATGAGAGCATTGACTGCTTCTCAACCTTCTGTTAAATTAGATTTCCTCTGATTAGGAAGTGTATTATTGAAACTGAATATTTAGAGCTTAGATGAAAATGATTTTAAATAGGAATAACCTTTATGGAGGGAGAGTGGCTTTTGTGAAACTTAAGTGAATTTATATCCATTTTCAAATGTCCCGTCCAATCTAAGACGTTTCTTTCTACTTTTAGTACAAGTTTGTGGCAAAGAAGTACTGCCCTCCGTCAATACCTCCAGAGTTCTTCCAGGATTTAAGCACCTAGAATCTCACATTACTGTTTCAGTGCTGTATTATGATGATGTATACTGTTCTTTGTTGAGTGGTGAGACTCCTTCCCCATTACATCCTCTATGAAATTTTGACGCTGGCGTCTACTGTTGGATAATCAGATGGCTTCTCATTGTACTGTTTCTTTGTTCAAAAACTCAAAAAATAAGAATCTGTTAATCTTTTCTTTTGATAAGATAGAGAATCTTGTACAGTTGTTGTTCTTGTTTAGATGCTTTGGTATACTTCGAATATCAAAATATGTATAAGATCCGTATCTTTTTGTAGTCCACTATTTTCTTCATTTGTTTGTATGGTGTTTTTTCTAAGATCAACAGATTGATGAAGCCTGACTATTATGGCAAAGCATTAGTGCCAGTGTATTTTTAATGTTGTTTAGGATGAGATGAATGTGCAATTTAAATTTTTATGTGTCATATGGAACCATCAAAGACTATAGCACATATATGATATGTCATAGGACCAAAAAAAGTAATAATATTTTATTTTTTGGGAAATGTTTTATTTAGATGGTAGGGATACTATGTGCATAGTTGTATTTTCAATTTTTAAATCATTCGAGATTTCTTGACTTAAACATGAAGTAAATTTGTGATCATGTTCATGCACTATTAAACGAGTAGATCCAAGTTTATTTATATTTAATTTTAAAAAATGTAATTTAAGTCATGTTTTTAGGTCATTAAAAAATCACAACCCTAATTAACAAGCAAGAAGAAAAGAAAAACTTAATTTTTTGTTTTTTCCTTTCGGCTATCATCAAATGTTCAATGGGTCTAATTTGAGATCATACAAAAATAAATGAGTCGGGCAAAAAAAAAAAAAAACCCGTATTTATTATTGTCTCTGAGACTATGACTTTAGTACCATGTACAGTACGACACTGACTAGTGACTGGTTTAGGTTATATTGCAAAGTAGACCGTTTGAATTCAAATTCAAATACACAAACGAGAGCTAAGAGCGACAGCCTGTGACATAGGACGCAAATAACGGACGAATGAGGTTCAGCCAACGGAATAAAAGTCCAAGACTGCAAAAGCGAGAAAACGGAATGTGGTCCCCACCCCTGTCCGCTCCTAACGAATACCGAGCCAAACCAACGGTCAGGATCTCCCTCCAATTCAAATTATCCGATCTCCCCGCCTTAAAAGTATAATTAACCAATTATTAAATATCACTCACACAGTCACAAACCCTCTCATCAGTCCCTCTCACACTTTCCCTGCTGAAAACCAGAGACAACAAAGACTCTTTTCTTACACACACACACACTCTCTCTCTTTCTCTTTTTCTTGGGTTTGAGCTTTGCTTTCTTGGTTTTGAGCCAAGAAGGGATTACAGGGAGCTTCTTGCACCCGAGCTTTGAATTGGGTTTGATCCAAAATGTCGACCCAGAAGACCCAGAACCGCCGTCCAGCATTTCCTTCGTCTTTGGCGAAGAGGCAAGCTTCTTCGTCATCATCTTCATCTTCATTTTCGTCGGCAAATGTTGGAAATGGAAAGGTTTTGGCGGCAGCTGAGCCGCACTTGGCCAAGAAGCGAGCGCCTCTCAGTAACCTGACGAATCGAAGCAATGTGAATGCTTCCCGGAGCTCAGTCGTCCCACCTTGCACTTTGGTATGTGCAAATTTGGTTGGTTTTGACTTTTTCCCTGTTTGGTATATGAAAAAATGTTGGAAACTAAGAAAAGGATCAGACATTTTAAATGCTTGCTTCTCTTTGTTTGTCATGCCTAGTCTATCTTCAGTACTTTTGTCTTTTGGTGTTTTGTCTTTTCAGGGTTTTTCTTAAATCTCTGTTTGAATATTTGTCATTTGACCTTAGGTAGTTCAAATTTCGTCTGTGTATGATTTCTTTATCATTGATTTTCTGATCTTTGCTGAGAAACGTAAGAAAAGGAAAGAAACTGAACTTGAAGTAAAGAAAAAGAGGGCAAATGAATTGATTAACTTAGCATGTAAACTGAGTTAGACACAAAGCATGGATTGTGTTATGACCCAAAAGCGGAAAAAAGAAACCATCTTATGTGGAAATATAGCACTAGAAATACTCTGTACTTCAAGTGACAGCTCGGCTTGTGTCTATGTATTTGCTCATTTGATCTTCTAATCATCTATTCTAAGTACTCAATTTGTGCTTTTAAATGATAGGAAAGAAAGTTTTTGAAGGTTCATTTCTGCTTTCTTTCCCAATTTCATTTTAATCAATGCATTGATGTACAACCTTAAAGTTTCAAATATGTTTTGGACTCTTGTGTTTTGAGAAGTTTTCTTATTTTAGATTTACAATGTCTTTAGAGGATATCACAATTTGATTAACTGAATTTCATATCTGAAGGTGCCATGCACAAGTAAGATTGCCAAGGTGAAAAAGGGACCTCCTGCTTCCACCAGTACCAAAGGCATCTCAGGGAGTAATGTATCTGCATCCTTCAATGTTAAATCAAGTGCAGTTGTTCCTTCAAAGGTTACATCTTGCCAAAGAAGTGAGGAAGCTGTCCCTATCACAGCTGCTATATTAGGCCCATGCAGTATGGATGTTTCTCCAAGTAAATCAGATGGCAATTCAGTTTCTATGGATGAGACAATGTCAACTTGTGATTCTTTTAAGAGTCCGGATGTTGAATACATAGACAACAATGATGTTCAAGCAGTTGATTCCATTGATAGGAAGACATTTAGCAATCTCTACATTTCGGACCATGTAGAAACAACAGGTTGCATATTCAAACAAAACTGTGAATTTCACTTGTCTGTGTCATTTTTCATTTTTAACTACAATTATTCATTTTTGCTTCATTTCTCAATTTGGTATTGATCTGTTTGCAGGGACTGTTTGCAATAGAGAAGTACTGGTGGATTTGGAAGCAGACAATAATGTTGTTGATCTGGATAACAGTTTCATGGATCCACAGCTTTGTGCAACCTTTGCTTGTGATATTTACAAGCACTTGCGTGCATCCGAGGTTTGACATTTCTTTCCATGTTACACTGTGTATGAGAGTTCTATATGCCTACGCTTCCTAGAATAAGTCAAATTGAGAACAATGTTTTAGCTATGTTTTCAGAAATTATTTTCACACCGCACCAGAAGTCGGTTCAATCTGACACCATAAAACTACAAAGTTGATGGCACTTGTATGTTTTGCAGCGAATTTGACAGACTTCAGTGCATATGTAGACTTATATTATAAGTTTTTTGTATTGAGATTATTCTATGTACATTTTCTGGATTTGTGCATGAAGTCCTCATTCTCATTGATTTTTACCATGAATTTTAGGCAAGGAAAAGGCCTTCTACAGATTTCATGGGGAAAGTTCAGAAAGACATAAATCCCAGCATGCGTGCAATACTAATTGATTGGCTTGTGGAGGTAAATTACATTTCTTGATCTTTGTTGGCTTTAATTCAAATAAGAATGAAGAAAATGGCAACTTCTATTAATTCATTTATCATTACTGCAAACTTTTAAGGGTTAAAATATATTCCTGTGAAGGCTGAAATTCTAATTCCAACTGCAGGTGGCTGAAGAGTACAGGCTTGTACCTGACACATTATATTTGACTGTGAACTATATAGACCGATATCTTTCAGGGAATCCAATGAATAGACAACGATTACAGTTACTTGGTGTTGCCTGCATGATGATTGCATCGTAAGAAATTTACATAGATCGATATCTTCAATGTTCTATTTTTTTTTTTTTTCTGTTCCTGTACATCAAGTGCATGATGTTGACAAGAAAAATTTATTTTTCCAGAAAATATGAGGAGATCTGTGCACCCCAGGTGGAAGAGTTTTGCTACATTACTGATAACACATATTTCAAGGACGAGGTTTGTTTTTATCCTACTATGGCTGAATTGTTCGATTTTATATTTTTCTTCAAGTTACTCATATTCTTCCTAAGCTGCATTAACATAAAAGTTTTAATGCTGCAGGTCCTGCAAATGGAATCTTCTGTTTTGAATTACTTGAAATTTGAAATGACAGCCGCAACAACTAAATGTTTTTTAAGGCGATTTGTCCGTGCTGCTCAAGGAGCCAATGAGGTATTCTTTTAGGACTTGTGAATCCTGTGTGTTGTGGTTTTACCTAGTTTCCCTTTGTGTAAGACTCAATAAATCATGTCTTAAGCATAAAACCAGAACACTTTCATGGTAATATACTGTTAGTAAATGGTGTCATAATTATTCTACATTAATTTTCCACTGCAGCATGTACCTGCATAGCTGTAGTTCTTGTTTATGTTTATAATCTTCACCCTGAAAAACCTTGCTTCGTGGTGGTCTTGTTTTCCATTTACTAGGTTCCATCAATGCAGTTGGAGTGCTTGGCAAACTACCTTGCAGAATTATCTCTTCTAGAGTACAGTATGCTTTGCTATGCTCCATCACTTGTAGCTGCCTCTGCAATTTTCCTGGCCAATTATATACTCACCCCTTCAAAGAGACCATGGGTATGTGTCCTGTTAAGATTTTTATATATGGTTGGTTACTTTATTTGTGATAACACTCCCTTGTAGCATAGACTCATTCAACCTTTTATGTTTTCATCTGTTGTTTTTGGAAGCAGAATGCCACCTTGCAGCATTACACACTTTACCAGCCATCGGATTTGCGTGACTGTGTCAACGATCTCCATCGCCTATGTTGTAACAACCACAGTTCTAGTTTACCTGCTATCAGGGAGAAGTACAGTCAGCATAAGGTATGCAAGATTTCTCAGCGTGACTCACTCTCTCTCAAACACTACATGCTTAATTTGTGCACAAAAGTACAGATTTATATCTCAATGACATTTGTTTTTCTGTTGATTTTCTGTGTCAGTACAAATATGTGGCGAAGAAGTACTGCCCACCAACCATACCCTCAGAGTACCAAGCATAACTAAGAGCACTACTACTCCAATGCCCTGTTGGATGATGATGGGGCTTCTTGTAAAAATGTTTTTGAAAGAAAATGAAATTGTTAATGTATGACATTCAAATTTGGCACAAGTATCAAACCTGATTTAAATTTTTGCTTTGCAATTATCCCACGTTTGTCACTCATCATGTAAATTTTGTTGTTGAACAACTCCTTTTGTTCTAATCCCTCCCTCATTTTTAGGGAAAGTAGCTCAAGTCCACCTCAAGTTTTTTGTCTTAGTGTTTCTTAAGGTTTTCGGTTCTATAGTCCACCTCCATGATACCTTCAAATAGGCACAACCCCAAAAGCAGGAGCAGAAAGAATCACCAAATCCACTATGGTCAAAGACCAACCCCATTAACATTTTTAACAGCATATAGTATATTGCAAGCAATATTAAAAATTATAAAGTTGACATATCATTCTTCAACGATATTAATTGGCTATTTTTGCCAACTTATAAATAAACAATATTTTTAACTTGAATTAAAGTTACAATTTACCAACTTGTTACTGAATGAAGATATTTCAAATTGCCTACATAAGGCCTCTATGAATATACATGCATCATGGACATCACCATCCTATCCATAACTTCATTTCGGCTAGAGGTACAGATACAAGCACACAATCTTTGGGTACAGATGCAAGCACACAAGTTTTAATTTGGAAAGAAAGATTTAAAATTGCAGTACACAAACTTTACTGATTTGCAAATCTTTTATCATTATTTGCACCAAAAGCAAGTAACTGATGGCAAACTTGAACTGCAGGATTTGATTATCTGCATAATTGTTGCAAGAGATCACAAGACTTCCAACATCTTCCCAAACGAAGACTTGCAAACCACTGATTTTGGGATCTGTAGAGTCTTCACCACTGAAAAAAAAAAGACTCATATATCCACTGATGCCAAGGGTACTCGTAGATACCAAATTATTACATATTACAAGCACGTCTCATGTACAGACTTACCAACTAAATTTTAGAACTAGCAATTGTGAGCAAATTTCTGTCCAGATATTACAATAGTGGGGTTGTTCTGTTGGAGCTCATAACTGGCCTGCCAGCAATATTTACATGCAATAAGGTAGTAATAGTAGTAGTACACACAATAAAACTACGCACCACATTGAGGCTTGTTTAAGACCCAAGGTGAAACCCCAACGCCATAGCTTGGCATCTCATTGAGCCAGTGCAAATCCTCGAACTCACACCCAGGCCTATCAATTGGCCACTCTACATCACTGGGCCTAATGAAATTGGGGACCCACACAGGTGTCCCATCCTCATATGAATTTTGTGTCAACCTCCTAAGATCAGAGCCGTCCAATTTAACCGTAAAGATCTCACCATAAGGCTGATAATGATGTGGGTTTGAGATGGGCTCAGCTGATATACCCGCATAATCCGAAGTGAAAACTAGGCTCTTACCATCTGGGCTGAACCACGGGTGGTTGGTCCGCCCACCCGACCCGCTTTGGATCACTTTCCTCAACCCGGTTCCATTCGGGTGGATCACATACAACTCGAAGCTCCCACTACCCGGGTCTTCCCGGTCTGAGGCAAACGCAATCCAATCACCGTCCGGAGACCAGTTACACATCGTATCCGTCCACGGACCCTCCGTTAATCTATGGACCCCACTTCTCTCCCCATTCTCGGCATCCATTATATACAAATTCTTATGACCCGATCGACCCGACCGAAAGACGATCCGTTTTCCATCGGGTGAGGGTGAAGGGAAGGCATTATTCTTCCCATTAACGGTCAACTTCTTAAATCCAATTTGGTTAACATCATCAACGGTGATGGCGATGATATCAACCTCAGTGCTCTCGGAAGCAAAATCTGGTCCGGCTCCAGCGTATAGGACGCCCTTACGCACTGGGTCCCATGCGGTCGAGAAGGCAGCTCCAGGATACACCTGGCGCCGGTTCGAACCGTCCCGGTTCACGACGTAAACACCCGGGAAGTTGATGTAGGCGATACGATCACCTGCAGGTGAAAATGAAGGGAACGAACCGTCAATTCTAAGGACGGAGAGGTTTGGAATTGGGCTGTGGATGTTCTGAAGAAAAAGCTTGGGGCTTTCTCGTCCATTTCTGTTGCTTCTACACTTGTGATACCCGACCCGAGTCGAATCCGGCGAGATGAACGGGTTGAAGTGGTGGGTTTGGGGGGAGACAAGCCGGGTCAGTTCCTTGAACTCGTTCTTCACCAGGTCGAAGAGCTCCACGTGGCGAAACGTCGAGGTGGGTCTTCTGGTGGCCACGGCTATGAAGCGGTTGTTCCCTGGTGACGTGGCGGGCGTGAACACGTGGAGACCCGGTGGGGTAACTCGATCGACCACCACTGAGTCAATAGAAATCGGTCCCTCACTCGGTAAAATAGCCCTGTAAACACTCCACCACTGATCCTCACCTCTTCTGTGAAAGTACAGCGTCGACTCGTCGACCCAACTCGGCCAGCCACCGTGTTCGACCACCTTTACTCGCTGAGTCCCGTCACGAGTCAAAAACACGTAGATGTCCGTACTGAGTTCCTCGACCTCACCGTTCCAGCCCTTTGGTCCGTACGAAGCAGCCGCCGTCCAAACCCCAGAGGGTGACACAGCGGGGCTGTAGTCGGCGACGCCGTGTGGAGTCAACCTCCGAGTCACGCCCGATTTTAACTGAGTCGAGTACACCGCAGCTGAACTCGTTCTCGGCACGCCGGGTTCTTCGTGAGTGGACACGTAGACCAAATAGTCCCCGGTCAAACTCGGCCTGTCTTTCATAGAAACCGGAATCGGACCCTGCTCCGAACCCAACAGTGGGACCTGAACCCGGTCCAGGACTTCAAGGGCGGACCTTCTTCCTCTGGTGCTCGGCGAAGTGTCGAAGTAAACGGCGTCGTAGTATATGTTGGAGAAGCCGTTTCGCTCAGTGACGTAGATGATTTGGAGAGGCGGATCGGGGCGGGTCGCGGATTGGAGTATGGTTTGGTTGGGGAAGTGGCCATTGAAATTGATTGATTGGCCGTCTGTGATTTGGGTTTCGGTAGTTATGGACGGTGTGGTTTGAGTCGGGAGAGTGAAGATGTCGAAGTTGTAATCTAATCGGCCGAGCGTGGTGAAGACGATGCTGGAGGCGTCATGGTCCGCTGCTGTACTGAAGAAAAGCACCAGAAAATGGAGGGACCAACAGAAAACTGATTTCAGTTTCATGCTTCGCTTTGCTTCTCTGGGGATTCAGCGAGTGAGAGACTGAGAGTAATAGTCTTCTTTGGGAGTAGGAGATAACGTGGTGTCGAGAGGAGTGGATCTTGCCACATGGCAATATGTTAGACGTTGGATATGAGATAATTAGTTCTTATCTTGCGTGGTGGTGAAGCTTTTATTTGTCTTAATTTAGATGAGGTCAATTTTTATAGCGAAATACATGGGAAAATGAAAACTAATTACAAAGATGGTTAATAAAGTTGATCTCTAAACCTTCCACGTGACACAGATGGTTGATTTCTATTAGTGTCCTTCCTGTGGATATTTTCTTAAGCTCAATACTGATGGATGTAGAAACATTTTTACTGGTTTATTGAGGAATAGTAGTGATGCTTGGCTTCGGAGATTTGCTGCTAATGTTGGAAGCCAAGCTATGGGGTCTTTATCTAACTAGAGATAAGGGTGTTTCTTTGCTTCAAGTTTAGAGTGATTCCTCTCTTCTTCTGTTGATGGTTTCTAATTGGTGGCTTGTTAATGGTTACAGGCCTACGACCCTTGTTGATGGCTTTGTCAGCTGTTTGGTGAGGCCTGCTTTTCGTCAGTAGAATTCTTCTGCATATTGCCTAAAACAATGTCGTTTTGGCCGAGCTTAAAAGAAAAAAGAAACTAAAAAAGGCTATTGAATTGGTTTGAACCGGTCCGGTAGGGTCGTTGTCCAGAGAGATGAGATGTTTTGGGCTCCTCGACTCGACCCCTGACCTTTTTATGTGGATCCGTTCCTAACTCTTGATAGCTTTATGACAGAGTTGTGGTAGTTTATGTTGTTTTTCTTTGAGTTTCATATCCCCCTTGTAACAAACATATATATATGTTCACTATTCACTATAGCTAATTCATGTACTACAAATACACAATACATATGCATATAATGCATGCGCATATACCTTTTCTTAAAAAAATTCTAGTTTTCAATATATTGATTCAAAAATACTATTATATATATATATATGTTGAAGGGAATTAAACTTTGAACCTATTCTAATTCCAACTCATCTTCAATTCACCATCATCACTTGGGTTAATTTTGAAGACTTACTGCTAGTATTCTTCCTTGATATGATATTTTATAAAATCATTTTAAATAATCAACATGTAATCTTCGAGGATGCAAATAGTTATGAGTAATGTTACATACACCCACTATTTTTCTAACACCACCCTACACAAATTTTACAATATCACGCACCTCGCTGTAAATATTGATATTTATTTGGTTGCCCATACTTATGTATTTAGAATCTTTATGTAATTTATATTTATAAGATTTTTGCCTAATCACAAGAAAAGGATAGTTAGAAGTTTGTCACACCTAAGAATAAGAACAAGTGTCATACTATGGAAGACAAGTGTTAAGGTGCACATAAAAAGAGACCACCACAACCTTCACATTGCATTAAAATAGGGAACCTAATGAAAAAATGAATAATTCTTACTATTTTTGAGAATAGCGAGTGACAAAATCAGACACAAGATTGGCTGGGCTGTAGGCTAGTCCATCCCACAAAATTTATTTTACCTAAGTATATTTCTAAAGTCACAACCCACAATCCACAACCCACAACCCACAGCCCACACAATAATCTAAAATTTATTCCATTTTAAAATCTCGATTCTATTTCTAATCAAGAATTGAGAAAATATAATTGGTGCATGTTAGCAAAGGTTTCTACTTTTCTTTTCTGTCTTTTTTAGTCCACTTTTATCATTTCTTTTCCTAGCAAAGGTTTCTAATTTTATTTTCTGTCTTTCTAGGATCTGAATGAATCGTCTAATGGGTTTCTAAATTTTGCTTCCATTGAATTCGGACATTTACTGTCTCATATGATAATGATATCATAACTTTAACTTATATTTTGTACCGCCAAGTGACACTTGGCCGTTGGTCGTTAGCACGAGTGACGAGTCTGTGTCACTAACAGTGGGGATTGCATAGAAATTAATATTATGCCTCTAAACATAGAAACTTCGCCAGCAAGAATACCCGGTCAGTCAACTCGATATATATATCCATTTGCTCACATTTACCCTCTCTTTCTCTCCCTCTCTCTGCTTCTCAAGCTGAAGCAGAGTCTCTCATGGCCATGGTGATCACAGTCACCTAACCAAAGACCACCCACAATCAAACACCTTGCTTTCTTCCAAAACCCTTTGATTCTTGAAGCTCAACACCCCCTTGGGCCCACATTCTAATCCTCTTTCCCTTTCAATTTTGGGTTGTTTTCATTTCTTGCAATCTTTACAACAATGAGCTTCTTGAGGCCCTCTGCGTTGTACCACTGCCTCATTACCTACTCTTCGCTGCGGTGGATGCCATGCCAGAGTTGGGAGTTCCTCCGATGGCCTGGCCTTGATGGGTTCTTGAGACTCTTGGTGGTGGTGCTTTTGTGGACTATGTGTTCCGAGATTCGCTTCATACCATCCTCTTCTATGTACCCAACTCTTTGTGTTGGTGATCGAGTCATTGTCGAAAAGGTGAGCAGATTTAATTGCAAGAGTAGTGGTTTTGGCTTTTCATATATTGTGATTTGCTTTGTGTCGAATGTTTCAGATAGAACGAATATATTTGCCTTTTTTTCTTTTCAGTGAATAATACATGCTATTTTACATATATAAATTGTTGTCTTCATGTTGAACTCTTAACTTGTTTTGAGAAAACATCTTGGTTTTGAAGCATATATTATATATCTTAAAAATGCTTAAGTTTGCAAAAGAACCCTGAGCCTCTAGTCTCTAGAAATCCTGTTTCTTACTGATTTAGATATGCTATCCTTTTATTTGGCATCACTATCACTTGCATTGTTGCTTTTGTGGACTCTGTCTTCACCATCAGTGTCTTCATCCATTGGCCTTCATTTAACTACCCTATATGATCAGAATAAATTTCCACTGCTAAAGATAGACCAACCACATTCATTATTATTTGCCTTTACAAAGATTGTTGTAATCCACCAATGATTATTTCACATCAATACCAGAATCGATTCGTTTTTCTTAGGATAGTTAACCAAAAGTTACATCTGGTAGTTTGAGGACAGATGATAATATTGTTGTCATAAATGGTGCACAGAGACTATTTGCTAGCACTCTATGGATGAGGTTCTTTTTATAAACAGTCAATGCGTAATGTGCATCAATACTTCTATGCTAACATTGCTTTCTAGCTGTAAGAATATAAAATATTGTTGGTCCACATCCTGACTTCTTAACTTTTTAGGATCACTGGTAAACCAAGAAAGGCAGATCCTAAGTTTATGAAATCAGAGTAGGAGATTCTGAGTTCAAATCGTTGCAATTGCAATCTCCCAACATAAGTAGAGTATCGCATGCTGAGTTTTGTATTTCATAAGTGCTTGTTATATACAAGCCACAAAAAGCTTTTGTGGAATGATATGTAGTCATTCAAGTAACTAACATTACGGAATTGAGCAATTCATGGGTTCAGTGTATTGCTTGATGATTTAATTGGAGCTTGTATATCGCATAGAATTATGCTCTTACTTGAACCAGGACCACCAAGATTTTTTTTTGGAGATCCTTATCATAATACTGGCTTTTTCTGTCTTTCTTCTTTCATAATTTTTCTTTTCATAAGTACTTGTTATAAACAAGAAGAAAAATTTGTCTGTTGAATGATAAGTAGTCACTATCTGTAACTAACATTATGTAATCAGCAATTCATTGGATCAGTGTATTGCCAGCTGATGCGATTGGAGCTTTTATCTAACAAAGTTGAAAACCAGTAGTACGAAGAGTGGAAATCCTACAAAATTATCTCTGGGAAACATCCTTGTTTTAAATAGTAACATTTTCCTTTTCCCAAAACATAAAACAAGAATTTCTTTATCCAGTTTCTGAAATTCTACCATTTTATACTTGTGAATTTATATAAGTCTGTATAATTGACACAACTTCTGCAATGATCAATTCACTGGGACATGCCATAGTTCATACCACTACCCATTGAAGCTATAAAGAATGTTCAAACTTCTAGAAAAATCTCAGGAATTCAGTCCCTGCTATTGCCTGTAGTCTCAATGTCAGTTAATAATTTTAGAGTCATCAGAACTCTGTTCTCCCCTTCGCATCCAGGAATAGTCTTGTATTTCTAGTTGATGATAGTGTTTAGTACCTACATTAATGTATTTAATTATTTGTAATAATTGTTGATCTACCATTTGTTTAACATTGCGGTTGCTTGATAAATTCTTCAGGCGTCATATTATATTAAAAGTCCTGCCTTGCATGATATTGTAACATTCTGGGATCCAACACAGGTTTGTTTTTCATATGGTATAGAGATGGGCTAAGTCTCAGGGAACCATGGTTTACATTTTACTCAAGTCTGTTACTTTTTGTCTGTAGCAAACTGGAGATTCGGAACAGATTGTCTTCATAAAGAGGATTGTTGCAAAAGCAGGAGACTTGGTTGAGGTACACTAGTTACAGTCTTCTTTTAACACTTCATTACGAATGTGATTAGGCTGCTTCTGTTTATGAATTGGCTGCACTATTCCCAATATGCTGTTTTTCTCAAGTGTGCTTAATTGAAAAAACAGTTCTTACATATTATTTGTTTTAAAATGATGAATTTAATTGTGCCTCCAATCTCTTTTCACTTTTAATCATTAGGATATATATACAAATACTCTCATCATACCATTAGGTTTATTTAATGACACATTTTCCTCTAACTCCATATGCAGGTTCATAATGGGCGGCTCTATGTCAATGGAGTTGCACAGAAGGAAGATTTTATAGCGGAACCACCTACATATGTATCAAATTTAACTGTGAGCACCGTAATTGTTAATACTTTGTGTTTACATTTACTGCACCTTTTTGGAGCAATTTCCAGCATACTGTTCATGAACAACATTGTGTGTGGGAATATTGTTCATGAACTTCTGTGGAAAATTATTCAAATTTCAAAAGAATAATAAATATAGCTACTACGTGTAATCTCTGCATGTTGTTATTTGATGTAAACAGATGTCAGAAAAGGTTCATGGCACCCATCATTTATATTTGGGTTCATCATGGGCCTTTGATAATATACAGTTTACTTGGTTCACCCCTTGACTTTTCATGTTAATTGGTTTCTCTTGATGCTGCAATTTGCAATTGCTGCTTCACACATAATTAAACTTCTATAAAATTTGCAGTATGTGCCTGAAGGCCATGTCTATGTGCTGGGCGACAACCGTAATAACAGCTATGATTCCCATGTTTGGTTAGTAATCTTGACACTATCCCTTCTTTATTATTTTCTTCTTTTCCCTCATTCTGAGAGGTGCTGATGTTTTGAATGCATCTTGGAGCATCCAAGAAGAAACCCCCTTTAGAGGGGTGTTGAAGCTCCATACTTTTTGTTCTCTATGTGTCTTTTGATGTGAACTTGAGACTCAATGTTTTCGTGTTCTTCCTTCTCTTATTTTGTAAATCTTTTTTCCACGTTTTCTATGAATAGGGGACCCCTTCCCATTAAAAACATTCTTGGAAGATATGTTGCGTGTTGCCACAGACCTTCACGCAGCTGACTTGATGCTTGATGCTTGAACATGGGCTAGAGGTTTACATCTGTGGAATTCAGTGCTTTTGTGCCAAACTGATCTGTGATTTCATTTAGCATTTTCAATCAAGGCTACTTGTAATGATTTTACTCTCTTTAATTATTCATCTGTAGTACAATGTGTGTAATTTGCTGGGTGATAATTGACAGAAAACTGAACTTCTTGTGAATGCTTTATCCTAGACATCTGAATACTGTGCTTGCTTCTGTTTAAGCTTTGATTCCTATTTTCACAAAAATATGGTTCCAACTTCTCTGACCTACCAATTAGATTTAGAATTTGGCAGGTTCAAGATTCCTTTTTGGGTGCTGGGTTACTATTGGAAATATATGAACCAACTTGGATGTGAGTGACTAGCTTAATTAGCTTGTACCAAGTGGATGGAATTTATATGTAGTAAAGCCTCAAAGTTTTTCGTAGTGCGCGCTCCATCTCCATCTTTCTCAAACTTTTTGGAAGGTAAGTTCAATAAGTAAGTGAATCTAAGCAGATGATCTGTACCCACCAAGCGAAAAGCTTAACTTTAAGTTTCAAAGTCCAATTAGAGCCATGCCTAAATTTGAGAGCACACAAACCTACAATACAGACAATGAATTCAGAAATATCTTGGTAAAGTGCAACCGGCCAGTACTACTTAGCTTAGCTTAGCTAGCTAGAGATGTGGACATTGGACAAAGTAATAACCCTTCTTTCTCTGCTTTGATTCTGATAATACAGCATAATTTATCATCAAATAATGGTTGTGAGTCTTGTGACTTGTGTCTGATTGATTAAGTGGGAAGAGAGAAGAAAGAGAAGAGTTTTGGAATCTTTGCCATTGGTCTTATTGATAAATCAGCTGCTGACTGCTGCATGTGCTGTCGCTGTAGCATTATTTGTTTCATATGGACTAATATTATACATACTAAATGCCAATTACCACACTCATTCCCATGTTGTGATTTACAGATTTGGGCCCAATCTTAATCTCTTGTGTTTCATGAGCCTCAAACTCTCTGCAGCACCACAGCCATACAAAATATAACCAAATTACAACAATACTCCTCAAATATTATCTTTAGTATTACTTTTATCTTCGCACTTATTTTTAAATTTTATAATCCTTAAATTTTCATACGTGTATCAATTAAGTTTATTTTAATAAGTCTATTAATTTTAATTATGTGTTAAACATGTGAGATTTTGAAATTAAGTAAAAAATATCAATGAGTCAGACTGAAACCATGCATATAACGAAATAAGAGTTGTCCTGGACCTTGTGAAGCACAGCCACCACCATCAGTACATCACCACCAGGCCGATCGATTCGCTGCGTTAGATATTGATAATGAGTAGTCCACTGCAGCAGTGGTAGTCTCACCACCACCACCAGCAGCAGCAGGAGGGTCCAGTCGATGAGTGAATGCATGGTCAACCACACATATCACATACCCATTACTCATAAAATTATTGACTACAAGTGTCAGTGTGCGTGCATGTCAGTCTTAGTCAGGTGTCAGGTTAACTAAAACGACGTCACAACGCGATCGTATGATGAGACGTGGAAGAAAATGCTCAATAATGGACGGCCATATATTGTTGACCGCCATATGTCTATCTCTTTTTTCTTTCTTTCAAAATTCAAACGGGTCCTACTATATTACATAATCGTTGACTCTTTAATTACCTTCCAATGAGGTGACTCTCTCTCTCTCTCTCTCTCTCTCAAGTTGTCCACCTCCAACGCAACGTGGGCTTCGAGGCCATTTTAGCTTTGGCCAATATAGGTATGAACACTCAATTATCTTCTATTTATTGCGGAGATTTATAGTTTTAACAGCTAAGAATATAATTAATTCTCTCTACATCGGAGGTCTAAACTCTTAAGTTAAAATTTCTCTTTTTTTAATCGTTTGATTATAAGGTTTTTTCTTTAATAATAATTTCAATTTTCAATCTTTGATTCAGTCATTATAAACGTTTCTTAAGAAAATAAAAAATCAAAAGTCGATGTCATTCTTTGAATCTTTGTCAACAAATATATGCGGAAACTTGCAACCATTATATATGGAGCAATAGGTAGTACCTAATTCTCACTTCTTCTCCATAATATCTGCCCCTTTTGACCTATTTTGCAATCAAATTCTAAAATGAATCCACTCAATAAGTCATACTAATAATATTTTAGACACAAGTAAGACCCTAAATCCCGTCTATTGTTTAAATACTCACTATTTAACCACTCATCATTCATTTAATCGTAATAGTTATATAACTAAACAATTTTTGAGTGATTTAATTTTTTTACAAAAATAATTTTGAATAGGTGATATTTAAAATGAACGGTTATGATCTTAAGTCGACATGACCAAAATATGAGTTTTGAAGGTAAGGTCGTACGAGCTCGTAAGACTAGGCAAGCATTATCCTTCTTTAATTAACACAAATTCAAAGATTAATTAACTAAGTAGCTAGATTTAGGCCCTAACTTCAATAGCTAGCTTTTGAATTTTCTGGTGCCTTGTCTTAAGAATCTTCAAAAACTTCTTCCATAGAAAATAAAATATTGGTTGCTTTAAAACCAACATATATATACAAGTATTATAATATTATAGAAACTCATTTCAAGAGTTAAGGTCTAAGATGACATGACACAATCGCACAAAACAAACGAAGCTCATTACTTTCCTGAAAGTCCACATCCTTCCAGATACTGGTTCAGAATGTCTTCAACTTTATAAGGAAATAATAGGGCAGAATGCCCACTTGTCGCTACATCTATTTTGTACTCTTTTTTAGGATAAAAACTTATATATATTGAGATCGATATCATAAATAAAGGAATCGGGTTTCATTTTATTCATCCTTTCAAAGTATTAATTATCAGTTCAAAAAGAAACAATGACAATATCAAGATGACATATCAGTCATGCAAGGCATGCACTAGATCGATACATATCTAGATAAGGGCTTGCTTTTTATGAATTAAAGATGGTACATTGCATCGCGTTTCATATTCACGATAACTATGTGCATTTATATATGGTGTGGGTGCTATATAGCCTACATGCACTGCGATCATTTATAAATATTAAAAAAAATGCGTCATGATATATATATCCATCATATATTATATCCCTTTTAGATTTTAGATAATAAAGCATAAGATCGATCAATATATAAAATTATAAGACCCATATATTGATGCTTGTGAGCTAGCTAGTGGATGATAGCCTATATGCACTGAGATCATTTATAAATATTAAAAAAAATGCGTCATGATATATATATATCCATCATATATTATATCCCTTTTAGATTTTAGATAATAAAGCATAAGATCGATCATTATATAAAATTATAAGACCATATATTGATGCTTGTGAGCTAGCTAGTGGATGTGTCGGCACTTTAAGGACCCTATTCAATTTCAAGTGTGCTTGAGGGACCGAGCCACAAATTGGAGGTTAAGATTTAATTTGCATTAATTATATCATAAACAAATATCACCCCCCTTACTAATTATGCAAATTATATATAAAGACTTGAATAATTATGTTGATGCCAAAATATGGTCAATCAACAAAGTAATTCGAAAGTCGATCACATCCTCAAAGTTTTTAAGAGTACATCATATACATGTAGCACAAGAGTTTTAGCTTAACACAGAAGAATGACCATTTAAATAAGTTTGGAGAGGTTACTTTATATAAGAGAGTGAATAACTCTTTCTTATTTTCTTTCTTTGTCCAAATATTGGGATTGAGAGTCCTTCGATCTTGCTTGATCAACTATGACATAATAACCAATTAAATTATTAAATTTAATTAGTTTGCTAAAAGATCTTATAGCTACTTGGCAAGTTGTTTGTCTAATAATAAGATTAATTGTCAATTAAGAATGTAATATATATTAATTAATATAGAAATGTGGATGATTTAGGGAGTATCTGGGACCTTGGGTATATGTATATCTGAAGCAAGTGGCCATTGAAGGCTCAAAAAGTCTTTGAAACATGCAATAAGGCATCTAGAGAACAACCACCTAATCTTTTTACTATTATAAACTTGGATCCTCAATCATCTTAAAGTATCTATAAAGGTTTTGTAGGCTATCAATTTAGAACTTTTTTGGTTATTTTATCTGTTAATTTAATGGTACCCAGAATTTAAGGATATATAAAGAGTTCAATCAATAATATAGAAAGGGTGAATCATGAATGAGACACTTAATTTCTAGTGTACATCGCAAATCTACTAATATCGATTTTATTCATTTTTTATATATATATTGCAGAAAATCAAAGTTATTCTATTTGCTACTTTATCATCTTTCATCATTGAACTAACTTTAATATTTTTATTAATTTCATTTTTGTTGAAATTAATAATAACTGTTAAAGAAC
The DNA here is from genome assembly GCA_003254885.1 of Purshia tridentata. NCBI lineage: Eukaryota > Viridiplantae > Streptophyta > Magnoliopsida > Rosales > Rosaceae > Purshia > Purshia tridentata. The sequence continues at coordinate 31,719 of QANT01002505.1, forward strand.
GCAGATGTAAGTAGTAGTAAATTTATAACACTTTGTAAATTCAGGCAAATGAATTATTACTTTGTTAGAACTTAGAATGGCTAGTAGCCATTGAATGACACATATAAACATATTAGTGATGAACCCATAATAGTTTTTGAATATGTGTGAGATTATATACGAGTAGGTATAAATATTTGCACCATACAGATTAGCAAAGCTCACTAAATGTTAGCAGCACAGAAGAAATATAGTTTATAATAATATGTGCAATTGTTATCGAAGTACATTAATCTTTATTAGTCGTTGTCATTTTAATTAGTAAGCTTTACATTTACTCATACATCAACCACCCACTAATCCCAATAAAAAAAGGGGGGACCACCCAGTAACCCACTTGTGTCTACCTAGCTTCACACGTACACTGACACACATCAATTCATCAACAGTTGATAATTGTTTGTATGCACGTGGCTTTGAAAGCAAACCTCATGAGAATAAACTTTTAGAAGGGTCAAAAAAGAGAGAAGCACCTTTATGTACCTTATTTTATCATTAAAAACAAAACAAAATCTTAAAAAAAAAAAAAAAAAANCAAAATCCCAAAAAAAAAAAAAAAAGAAGAAGAAGAAGAAGCATCTTTTGAATGAGTCTGAAGATGAAGTCCTTGAATCACTTTAGAGTTTTTAGTATCAGCCATGGAAACTATTCCATTTCATTTGGTAGGTGCTTTATAAGCGCTTTGAATGAGAGTGAAAGAAGCACTTTTATATATATATATATACACCAACTGTGCTTTTGCAGACAAAGAAGCTAGGCAAGCTATTCTCTCTCTCTCTCTTTGGACCATAAATAAAAGTTACTATCTCCCTATATTCAAAGATTTTGATCAGCACCTGGCCAAAAAAAAAAAGATTTTGATCAGCAATCCTGGCCCAAAAAAAAAGATTTTTATCAGCAATTCAGCTGTCCTAGAAGACCTTTGACTGATGTTGAAAAATCTCACATCTTATACGATTTTCATCAAACTGCTGCCACCTTGATACTATTCCATACATAATACTATTCTACTATGCATTAATTAACATATTGATGCCTCATCAAACCCAAGCTCACATTAGGTTTACAATTCATTAATATTAAGGTTAAAGGTTACTTAATTAATATGTTTATTATGTTAAGAAAAATCTTACATTAAAAATATGAAAGCGTTATTAATTATAGAAATTTAGGATTAAATACCAAGTTTCAATACAGAAATTTGGTATTTAAAGTCAATTAACCTTATTAATTAATGGTTTATAAAGATTTGAATATATGAAAAATATTAACATGTAAATCAAGTAGTGAACAAAATTTGATAACTAATTAAATTTGGTAAGTGTAACAATTAATGTTTTATACAGTTTTTCTCTTTTCCATCGTCTCACACTTAAAGGCACATGTTGCATACCAGAGTCAATGAATGCTATTTAGTGAAATTTGAAATATGCAGCATCAATTAATTCTTAAGTTCTACTTTTTTTTTTTTTTAATCAACAACGATTGTTAAAGAGATATTGAATGTTTATTATTTGGGTAAAAGCTACCTTTCAAATATAATACATGTGTTTTGTGAGTAACTTATTATATTAGATATTTACTTTTGAAGCTTTGTAGCATAACGAAAGAGTGGTGTTTTTTGGAAATTTAATTTTTGAATTACCATAAAAAAAAAACAATTCAAAATAATGTGATATATAGGGTACTGTCTCAAAACTTGTGAATGG
>QANT01002509.1:0-15138 GCA_003254885.1 Purshia tridentata
CCTGCACGTTTCTCATTATACCCAATATTTTTATATCTCTAAATTCAATTTTTACCCCTTCAACTAACAGAGAAAAAATCAAAAATCAAAATCAAAACACCAAACCCCACCCCACCCTCCCCTTCCTCCCTGTCTCTCTCTCTTTCTTCATTCCTTATTGCTTTCCTTCCTTCCTTCCTTCCTTCCTGCCTTCCTTCCACCCACCATTAGGCCCCTCACACTACAATAAAATGTGAGCAAAATAGCGGCACGTGATGGGATGGCATGGTGACATATAGTTCCTATTGTTCAATTGCCACCCTTTTTTGTTAAAATCGAGACACATTAGTTTATATTGATTGTTGTCACCCCATCATATGTCGCTAACAATTAGTAAGCTTTGTTCACATTTCTTATAGTGTGATATTAACCTCGTTGTCAAAACTCAAAAGGAGGTTGGTGAGATCATTGGCCTCCATTTCAATTGATGAGGGGTTGTAAAGAGAGAGAGAGAGTGAGAGTGAGAGAGAAAGAGAGAGGAAAGAGAAAGGAGGCCGACCGGGAGGAAGAAGGTAGTCAGGCAACCCCTCGTTGGAGATGAGGTTGCTACCTGTGGTGGGTAGGTGGGAGGGAGAATGGTACGTGGAGTCGAATCAGTTGGCTTAAGAGTAAATTGGAACTGACCAACAAGAACCATGTAAGGCAATTTGACACACGGGTTATAGTTGAAGAGGCCAAATGGCTATTGAGCCACAACCATATGTACTATATATTGACAAATCTGAATTATATTCTCATTATCTAATTTAACATCCTAAAACACATTATATATATAAGATCAAGAATAGTATTTATTTTTAATTTAAGAATACAAAATTTGTTTAATATTAATATATAGAAGCAAAGAAAATAAAATATATATATGTTTGGTTCGCTATAATCAACAATTGAGCTTGGGATAAAAGGGAAGTTCGAGAATCAAGTTCATGGCTTAGAGTCAGTGCTCAAGAAAGATCGAGGTCGACATCTAGAAATCATGGGACTCAAAATTTGTTTGAAGTCCAAGTTTGATGTCCAAGGTAAAGTGGTGGAATTGAAAGAGTCTGACATTCATCCTAAAACTAATTGACAATAGGAGGAGTAGTTCAAACCCTTATAAGTTGCTAGCAAGGCCCTCACATTTTCAATATAAGATTTTTCTCAACATGCCCTGCACGTGTAGCGTCATTCAAGCCTAACAGATGGATAATTTATATTCGATGATGTGAGAGTATGCGTGGCTGTTTGGGCTGAGCGCATCACATGGATAGCTTACTTTGATACCATGAAAGAATTTAGATATTTATCCCAAAACCAATTGGTAATAAGAGAAGTATCTCAAACCTTTATAAGCCACTAGCAAAATTCTCACATTTTCAGTATGAAATTTTCTCAACAGTATTAGGGTCCCATCAATATAAGGTTAAGGTGGATCCAAGTCTAAGGTCTAGATTTTGGGGTTTAGATATGCGTTAATGGCATCCAACATCTAGGTATGTATGGCTGGGTTAGAGGATCGAAGTCCATGGTACATATCAGAGGTTAAGAGGTAAGTTTGAGATTTGTTTTGAAAATACTAAAAACAATTGTTTCTTGTAACCAAAAAAAAAAAAAAATCATTTAAAAGTTAGGGTTGTTACTTAGTAGGTCAAAATGAGAAAGAAACTTAACCCACATTCCACCCGGCCCAAAACTTACTTCGCAGGACAAAATTAACGTTGAGCTAGCACTAGATAATTTCTACAGGTGCATCCTGCATCTGCAGCTGCAACCTAACTCAAAAATTAGCTCAAATGCCTTAAAAACTACAAATCCAACTTCAAATTAGCTCAAAAAGGCTATAGATGCTGATGCAAATCTGCCTAGCGCTCAGCAAGAATTAATGTTGAGTGCTCAACATATTTTTTTAACTTTGACAGACGCGTATGCGCATATAATATTTTTTAACTTAATTTTTTAAAGATATATTTCAGTTGAGAAATTTTCAATTTTGTCTTTGGTAGTAATAAGTAATTTATCTTTAAAAGTTTTGGATTGTTTTATAACTATATTTAAAAAATTGTTTCCAAAACCAAACTACATAGTTGTGTTTCTCGTGGACTAGTTGCCAAATTAAGTAAGAACCAAAATGGGGCCTAATATTTTTAGTTGAGGGCACTTTTTGTTGTTACTATGACATATTCTAATTGGAACTAATTTTTATACTCTTTATCACCACTTTCACCAACCCAAATATGTATACGAGTACTTTTATTACTTTCTTCTAAAAAAGGAAAAAGAAAAAGGAAACTTGCAAATACAATGAGCTACGTATTTTACCCTAAAAATGCAAAGTAGTATATCACCACGAGGGTCTAAAATGTAAATTTACGTTGACAAAGTATATATATACATGCAGTTTATAATGAATTATCTCAGACCAAAAAAAAGTATATTTACATGCAGTTGTGTCTGCAGGATGAAATTGATTGAATGCGCAATCTTATGTGTCAAGTGCGCACTCGATCTTAAGAAAAAAACCAATACTAACAAGGCTTCAATAAAACAGCTACCTGGGTTATATTGCCATTGAAGTTCTGAACAAGAGGACCCATGTTCGGTTACACCAGCTCTTCCATATACCCCATGTATATATATATATATATATATATGTTACAACTCTCTCTCTCTCTCTCTCTGGCGTAGATGGAGTGATGTTATTTTGTTTAAATACAACGGTCAAAATTAAGTGGTTTAGTTCCACCAAAAAAAATTAAGTGATCTAGTTCTACCAAAAAAATAAGTGGTCGACCAGATTGAGGTGTAACTCTTAATTTAGGAATATGATATTTAACTAAACACCTTTTCCAACTTAATTATATAGTTATATGGCATGTTAGATTGGCTAAAAATTAAAAGAGAAAGGACATCTGATTAATTTCCAAAAAGAAAAAACGTCCTTTGTTTAGGGTTCTTCAACAGAGAAACAATAGAAACCAGCCAAGACATGTTAATTGGCTAAGGAACCTTCTTCTGTCTTCATCGAATCATCTTCAACTGATCTCGATCTATTACAATGATCTATCGATCTGCTTCATTTTCAGCTCTAGACCTATCATAATTTTCTTATCTTCAAATCTATGTCTTTGAATGTGTAGGCCTAAGCCGGAGTGAACAACCTATGATATAGATTCATAAAAGGGAAAGAACACCTATATGTAATGTGACGAGTCAACATACCATTTGGCCAGATAAAAGAAGTGGGAATAGGAGTTAAGTTAAACAAAAATGTCTTCGACGAGGTAATGACATCATGTGTATGGTACAAGGGGTCAAGATTTGATGTCCCTCTCTGTCTCTCCTCTCATATTTTGCCTCTACTTAACAATCTCTTAACTCTTTTAATTCTTTATTTTACAAAGTTAACAAAATCTGTAAGGAAGAACAGGGAGGGACAACAGATTTAGGGATATCAGATCTCTCCCCCGGTGCAAGTTGAGTGGTTTCATGTGTTCAACTTTTTTAAAATTGTAAATGTTACTTAAAATAAAGACACATGATAGTTTGGACAAAAAATAAAAAAACATGATAGTATATTAATAGGGTTGCACACCATACACAAAGCACCGAAAAAATTATCTAAGTCCCTAAATTTTACCGTTGTAATAGCGATGGTATAGGTCAAGTCCCAATCCCTATGATATCATTATCAGTTACAGCAAACAGAGGGTATGATGAAATCAATCAAAGTCATCAAAATTTGTAGTTCAGAAAGGGAAATGTCAACAACTTCAATAATTATATGTGAAGGGCAGGCAATTGTGAAGCAAAAAAGAGCCATAGTTGCCTTTGCTTCTCCATTTGGAAACAAAATGAACATGATCGATTTATTTGATGGTTTTCAGGCAACTCTGGTTCGAAATATATACGTAGCTTTCATAAGGTATCAATTTTTTGTCATATGTATATATATATAAAAATCGTTTTTATGATGATTTTCCAAAATAGGAAGACAGACCCATTTGAACAATTTTGAAAGCAAGCAAGCTCATCTGGCATATGATGAAGATGCATTATCAAACTTTGAAAGAAGACTATTCAAGTGATGGTGATGGAGGGGTGAGTTAGAATTAAGATGGAAAAGTAAGTGATTCGATCCATTTCTATATATATACGTAACTAAAAAGTATTATCACATATATTTATCAAATTATTCACAAATAGTATTTTGATCGATCACTATAGCTTGAATTTGGATTGTCCAATAAAGTTGTTTCAATCTCACACATATATGGATTCAAATTTAGCTTATTGATATGGTAATCAAATTTGATAGGGTATGTAGTATTATTGGTGAAGGAATGTAGAGCAAGAGCATATGCAAAGATGTGGTGGCAAAGTAGAAAATGATGAGGGGGATCGATGCTGAGAGAGAACGCAATATTGAGCAATGGGATTGGAGGGGTGTGCTTGTGCTTCTGCATAGGCCATATACATATATATATCATATTATCATATCGTAAAGGTCTGCCTGGTGAGGTGGGACAACAGCACATGCACATGCAACTCAGAAATCGTAGAGAGCACATGACATTACAAAGCGTGTATTGCACCATTGCTTGCTTGCAATTGTGCCCTCTCTCTCTCTCTCTCACACACACACACACACACACACACAGCACAAACAGCCACCCACCCATGCACACCTCCCTTCAGACGAGCGTAGGTGCATTATTGGCATCTCCATATGTACCTTTCGTAATGATTTGCCATTCATTAACACATTCTTTTTGTTTTTAAGTGTAGACCATCGTTAGCCTAGCAGCTCAGCTCATTATAATTCCAACTACTCAAATTTCTAGCTCACTAATTCACCAAAAAAGAAAAAAAAATCAGTTTCTAGCTCACTTGTCTATCTACATCAATATTTTTTTTTTTTGGTTAGGCTATTCTAACAACTCTGAATTATTAAGTTGACCACCCTTAAATCATTCGACAATAATCTACCGATATGCTTGTATTATTTCGATGGCTAACTACCAAAATCTTTTGTATATCTATACCATTCGATAATAGTCTATCGAAATAACACAAATATTTTAAAAAACTATTATCGAATAACTTAAAAATAGTCAACTTAATAATTCAAAATGGTCGAAATAAGTGAGCCTTTTATTTTTTTAAACTACTTTCACTCATATACCAATATTTAGTGACTTGATATTATGTCCATATCTAATATTATTAATATCATTTAAACCAGCATGTTGGTAGCTAATTTCGTGAATTTTGGCCCATTTGCATGATCGATAGGAACTCATGGATAGAACTTGTCTTTAAAAACCGACTTAAAAGGGAATGGAGCCCAAGAGCTTATTTACTAGCCTAAGGGCCTAAGGCCCTAATTAAGATGTCTATCTCTCCACCATGGGATTATGATCCTAAATTCCCAACAGACTTTCTTTAACTACATGTGCTTGCCAGTTGCCACCATAACCAAGACAAAAAGGCAGTTTACGTGTGATGAACAATAAAATGACTTATCTGTAAACCAGTACACTGTAATTATATTACATATAAATAAGTTAGTATGGGAGCTGAGACATTTATTTGGTAAGTAGAAGGTTGGTAGTTTGAATCAACTTCATCAGCTATAAATTTCAATATGGATCCACCATCAGGTGCTTTCCTGCATTAATTCAGTGTTCTTGCGCATTAAAGTTGATTGAGGCTTTTGAACTGAAACTTGATAAAGAAAACACTTTCTTTGTGTATCACAGAACATAAAGACCCAGTTACATTTACTGATATTGTACACGGACCCAAAATTGGAAGGTTCAACATTCAAGAGAACTATATTACTGAGGAAAATTACAAGTTCGGATTCAAACCAGAAAACCAACTTCATTAGCACCATCTGACACAAAAATAAAAATAAAAATTCATTAGCACCAAGTGCAATTATAGACTCTGTGACACAGGGTCACACAACCACAACCACAACCACAACCACAACCACAACCACAACCACAACCAAGCCTTCTTATGGCCTATAGTAAAAGGCCGTATATGGTTACAGCACAGTACATGTGGCCTAGCCCAAAACCAGAAGTTAATTTCTAGTGTGCCAGATGTAACAAGAATATGATAATAACAGTTTGGTGGTGCTAGGGACATATTGGATGCATACTGGTCAATCCAATCCAATCCAACCCATTGTTTATATTGGTTAAACAAGCGTCCTCCAAATCTTTGAGGTTGTATTCAGTATATTTCAAAATTAAAATTGACGATATATAGGGAAGATCCATAAGTAAGCATGCAAAAGCTTCATGTACCTTCTTAGCTTTTCATTTACTAAAATATTAGAATAAATCGAATACCTCAAACTGTAGTAAACATTAGAAAACCTTTAAAACCTGTAATTCAAGAGGTTTGACCTCATAATTACTTTTATGTTGATTTAGAACCATTTTCTAAAGTAGCTTCACGTTCTTGACGTCTTCGTTCTCTCTGCAAGGTAAAAAAAACAAAAGATAAACAAGCGTCCTCCAAATCTTTGAGGTTGTATTTAGTATATTTCAAAATTAAAATTGACAATAGATAGGGAAGATCCATAAGTAAGCATGAAAAAGCTTCATGTACCTTCTTAGCTTTTCATTTACTAAAATATTAGAATAAATCGAATACCTTAAACTGTAGTAAACATTAGAAAACCTTTAAAACCTGTAATTCAAGAGGTTTGACCTCATAATTACTTCTATGTTGATTTAGAACCATTTTCTAAAGTAGCTTCACGTTCTTGACATCTTCGTTCTCTCTGCAAGGTAAAAAAAACAAAAGAATATGAGATGTAGAGATGTGAGAAAAAAAAAAATCCAAAAGATCAACTAACTGGCTCAATCCAATCTAACCTAAGTGGTTTGGTATGGTTATCTTCTTATTTTGGATTATATATGAAAATTAAACAACCGATTGCATTGGATTGGAGGGATTACCATTTTTTTAATTTTTAAAGAACTGAATAATACAACCAATACAATTAAATAAAAGTTAAAACTATGTGTCTTTGATGAACTTGTCTTCTAGTTAGTATCCTACTCTTTTATGACATGTCTTTATTTGTTTCAAATAATTAGTTTTTCTTTAAAGCTTGAATGCTTTTCTTTATGGATGGTTGCATTTAGAAGGCAGAATTGTAATTTGATGATACTATGGATGATGTTATATTAAATCAAAATTCAGTAGATGCATGGATGTCAAGTGGTACAATCTGACAATAAACAGTGGTTTTCAGATTTCAGAAAAGTGATATTGACATTGATTATGTGGCACATAAACTCTGTTAGAGGACAAAACAAAGCATCAGATTTTCTTGTATTAGTACTTTAAATATAATACATAAAATCTAGATACCGTAAGTTTTTCTTCTAGCTAGAAGCAATCAATGAGAATTTATCTCTGTTATGCAGATGTTAACCAGTTATTTTCTTTCATTAATTGTTCAGGGGGACAATCCTATCTCACCACTCATAATTCTACCTTTGCATTAAGAGAAAAAATAGCAGAATTCTTAATAGTTTGTACAGTAGTGGCTTACTGCAAGGCTACAAAGCTGGAGACATTAGTGAATTCCTAGCTTTCTTTCTGGGGTCAAATTGGATAAAGCTCTGGGGTTTACTACAGTAATGGCAACCTAATTGAGCCATTACTGTTATTAATCCCATACGAACTCAATAAAACTTTTCTTCTACAGTAATGCCTCACTTTCTAGGGATTTTTTTCACTGCATCCTGTGATAATTGGAAGAAGAAAATACAATAGTAAAGCTCCTATATCAGCTGAGCTTATCAATTAACGAGTTATACCCAATAAGGTGATTCGGTGAAGGAGAATACTGGGATGAGAAAACTAGGTGCAAAAAATTTTTAAAGTCTGAGAAAGTTATTTGGGCTCAAGTTTCCAAAATGGTTCCAATTCCATTCTCCCTTTTTCAGTACACCGGCTGTTGAAATTTTATCTCTCGTTCTATAACTTTGCTTCCCTCTCACTGAATATCATGGAAATTAAGAAACTGAGTAGCCCAATCCTCAGTTGGTCAGACAAGAATTTACCAACAAAGCATTCCTCTTGTTACTTTCTTTTCACTACTCTGGTGTCTTATTGATATGATGGAAGCACAAGGCCTCATATATTTTACATTTTAATACTCTTTAACTTTTATATCATTGCTAAGATGCATTAGAGCCCAAGAGGCTGGGCCCAACTCACATCAGATCGGTTCAACCTCCAAGCACCTTGTGAAGAAATTTCAAAAAGCTTGAGCAATTTATGTGGTGTACCGTGTGCATAATATAATTATATAACTCCATGTTGCATGCATAGTGGTATATGAAAAAAGTTTGTGCAATCATCCAACTGCAAAATCTAGCATGTCAAGAGAAAGGTTCAAGGAAGAGCCATATACAATCAAAACAGAAATACCAAGATTTTGGGAAAACCAGTAATACCAAGATTGAACATCCTAAAGAAATATAATAACGTGACATACAAACAAACATAGTTATACAAGATCAAGTAAACAGTAGAAAAAACAAGGTTTTAAGTTACATCCTGCATGTGTGTGGTCAAAGTTGTTGATGATGTTGGAAAGATCCAGATATTATCTACTCTAAAAAAGTTTCAACTTTTTTCTGGAAAATAATTTGCTTAGAAAACGTACCCTTCTTTCCCAATAAGGAAGGAAACAGACGAAATCATAGACTGGGGTGATGGTTGATAGTAATACAACATTCAGTCCAGTAAACACCAAGAGTGCAGTCATAGGTCGAGTTCTATGTGGCATCGTTCTTTATTGTCGAGACTTATTGTATTGTAGCTCTGCAATAAGAACGACGCAGTTAAGAATTTTTTCCAAAAATCAACACACACATGCAAGCACGTTTTATGAGCATGCTCAATATACAACGACGAATGAAAAATTTCATTCAAGAAGTTGCCCACAATCATATGTTATAATATAATGGATACAAGCAGCTCAAAAATGCCTGGTTGGGCGTTATAGTCGAGATTTGAACTGAGGTTGTAACAATGGAAAAAGAAACTAAAAACTATAGTAAAATAGAGAGCAAAAAAAGAACAGCACCTATAAACCATCATTAACTACTATTAATCATGTTTTTTTCTTTGGCCACTTTAATATTCAATATGTTTAAATCATTGAGAACATTGTAATAAGATTTGATGGGTCTCCAAAAATGGGTACTTGAATTTTTCTTTTGAAACACAAGAATTAAGGGTAGCCAGTCGAAATAGGCATAAGAAAAGAGAATAGAATAAGAGATTCTCAGACCCATTTCAGCAAACAGCTAGTAGGCTCATATACATTTCACCAAAAAGGAAAAAATGAAAAAATTTGAAGACCCAACTCTCAGTCACTGAACCATCAAGGTAAAAAGTAAAAGCTTGATTGTTCTATTATGTACAATACTGAAAATGGAAGAGAATCTTAGTATTGAAAATTCAGGCTTGAAATTGAAGCTGGGGAAGTACCTTGAATGCAGCAAAGAGAGCTACGCGAGAGTGTTGCTCTCCTCTATCAAATGATAGAATGAAGGAAAGCCTTGTTTGAAAAATTGTCTGCCCAAAGTCGAATTTGAGCTCAACTGCAAGTGTTTTCCCTTTGTGTTTCTGATGCTCAGAAATCAGAATACTGAAGCCATATTAGCCAGCCCGCTATGCAGTGTGTTTTTAGACGATGAAATTAAATTTTGGCTTAGGGTATTTGAGTATTTACATAATAGTTCAATTTTTCCTCCTATATAACTTGTTTGGCATTATTTTTTAGAATTGCTTTACTTAATAGCGATTTTACTGAAAATATTTTTGTAAGGAAGTATACACAAATTTTTATAAAAATTTTAGATGGTTCATGCAAAAGCGTTTAAAATGTTTTTTGATGAAAACACTTATCAAGTGTTTTTCAAGATATCTCAAGTATTTTTATAATCCATAAGCACATATATATTTTACCAAACACTACTAAAAGTATTTTTATTAATCTGAAAACTTTTTTGATAATTATAAAAGTATTGTCAAACGAATTAGACTAATACTTTAATACTTTTTTATTTTTAAGTGAGGTCCAAAAATATTGTTATTATAATGGTGGGCTTGCTGAAGGTACATTGCTTCTTCAATTATTTATAGCGTTTATACAGGTATATTGAAAATCAGGTGATTTCTTTACCTTAAAAAAAATCAGTGATTACTAGAGTGGTGCATTAGATTCTCCAAATGGTAAATTTACTTTAATGTGTGCTTTGGCAATTGGATACAAAGGCCACATTTGGTTCACAAAGTACAAGTTTGAAAATGAATATGAGATCATTTCATCCCGAGACAGAGCCACTGATCTTCAGCTTGAGGTGGCCATGGCCCCAAGAGCTTCTTTTTTTGCCAATATGGCCCTAAGAGTTTTAAATAATAGCATAATATTATAATATTTAAGTAATATAAAACTAGGATAATATTATGATAATATTAAGATAATATCAAAATTTAAATATCATTAAATATTACATATTTTTTAAATTATTGAAATAATATTTTTAGTCAAAAATAATAAAATATTAATGTATTAGTCTAAAAGAGGAGAGAAAATTGGACCAATATGTAAAACACACCCTATAGATTATAGTCTTTGTGTTGACAATGAAAGAAGCAAACATTGGCACAATCATAAAATGGCCATGTTCATGGCTGATGAAGAAGCTGGATTCGGAGGTCTTAAGAGGTTACAACTTCTATCAAAGTAACATAATCAACTGTGCCCCACTAGCTATTAGCTATGCCATTTGGCTGCAGACTTGAACAATTCATAGACTTAATTCCTTTCAAGTCTGCACCTGCTGCTGCATTCCCTGCCTTGCTGCTATACATTTGCTCTCCTCCTGCCTTCTTTTTTGAGACATGACATGGTGATATGTATTGTAGGATGATCTTCATTGACATTCAAGTCCATGAGAGAGTAATGAAGTAGACCATACCTTTGTGCGTTTCATATTACGTAGTTATGAGTCTCTGTCTGGTTAGAGGAGGGTCCTTTTTTATTAATGGACTGTACATCTTAGGATTCTCAGGCCTCGTTTGGTACATAGAATTGAATAGAATAAGATAAATGGTAAAATTGAGTGTTTGAGCAAGAAGATAAATGGTGTTTTTTAACTTGAAAAAAGAAAATAGGAAGAAGATGGATTAGCTATGAGAGAAAACTTATCTCCCCTAATTCTATCATTTTGTGGGATTGGAAGGGATATGTTTTCCTATATGATAAGTCCATCCCCTTTTTATTTTTTTCTTTAAAGTTAAAATTTTTTTCCTTAAATACACATGATTTGTTATTTATCTTATTATATTCAATCCTGTGTACCAAATCAGTAGAAAATTAATACACAAGAAGATAAAATGAGAATGTGCCAAATTGAACATTGGAACTTAAGATTTCTTGTTACGTACGTAAGTCCTAGTAACCAACTGAAAAGATCTCTTTTTAATAACTTCCTAGTAACCAACTGAAAGGATCTCTTGTGACCTTGTAGCTAATTGATAAGCTCCTTCTCTTTTGTCTTTAAACAACAAGACATAATTAAATTTGACATAATTAATTTCAAACATCCAAGATTATCATTGGAATTTTCTCCATTTAACATCACTAAGCAACCATTATAAACTAATATATACATCTATTCCAACATAACTAATCACATGGTTGTGCATCGAAAATCACTAAACATGGTTTTTCCACTAATGGATCGTCTCAAACGAGCCTACCCAATATACATATATATATATATATATATAGAGGAAACCGCCCCCATTTATCTCCATCTATCAGCACATACAGTAATAGCAAATACCAATACCAATAGCTAGCAGTATAGTCATCAAATTTTAATCTAGAAAATCATTCTAGTTTGTCATTTTATATATCTTCATGGACACATTTCTGATCAGCCCCAAGAAGCTCATAAAAATGGCTAGGAAGTGGCAGAAGAAGGCTGCTCTGGGGAGGAAAAAAATTTCATACCCATCAAGAGTTGGTAACAAGTTGAAGGGTGCAAGAGATAAAGGCAGTTTTGTTATCTACACCATTGACGAGAGGCGTTTTGTGCTGCCCTTATCATATCTCTCTACCCACATTTTCCAAGAGCTTTTCAAACTGTCTGAAGAAGAGTTTGGAATATCAAGCAGTGGGCCTATTACTTTGCCATGTGACTCACTCTGCATGAATTACATACTCTTATTTGTCCAACGAGGAATGACGAGCATAGATTTGGAGAAAGCCTTAGTCAACTGCATTATTAGCAGTAGCAGCTGCAGCTTCGTTAATTCTACTTTCCATCAACCACACACGCAGCCCAACAGTTACTCCATCCTTTGTGGTTACTGATCGATGATCAGCAATATATCATATATACTTGCATCTGTTTATGTAAATGAACTCTCTTACATACCCTTGTTTTTGTATAGTACTACATATAATTAATGGAGCAAATGCCTTTTCCTTACAACCTTATCTTTCCAATTATTCATCACTTTAAGTATATACTGCGTTTTAGTTCTTATATATATATACTCTAATTGATTTCTATTTCTTTTGCTTATTTAATTGATTTAGCAAGATAGACAGGGTTTGGTCTTTCAAAAAGACAACTAGCTAGTTGGATAAATCATGCGTGTGGAATTAATTAATGTAATGAGAATAGAAGAGGGTAATTTTTATCGGTTGAAACATAGTTCTAAAACTCAAAATCAAACAAATATTCTGAATTTTAAGAATAGGTCAATAGTTGAAAAGACAAACAAAAAAATTCAAACAAATTAACAACCATGAAGAAGAATAATGCTTGGCTCCATCTCCTAGATGAGGAGCTCCTCCGGTCCCTCTCATCAAAACATGTATTTTTCTGTCTTTTTATTGAATATATAATTTTATATTTATATATATTTGAGAATGAAAGATAAATAAGAACATGCTTTTGTAAGAGGGAGTTGGATGAACTCTTCCTTCACAAATGAAGCCAAGTATTTTTCCACCCAAAAACCTCCTGTATGTATCATGCTGACTACACCCACCAGCTAGTCGTCGCCGGTCTAATTTTGTAAGATATGCAAAAAATTTCTGATTTAGTTTATTTTTTGTAAAGATAATTTATAAATAGAAAACTAAAAAATAGATGGTTTGAATTGTTCAAAAATTAAATGGAGTAGGCCCATTCGCCCCATCCCACAAATAAACCTAAATATGAAATTCCACACTTGAAGGTTTATGTGTATATATATAGAATGAGTTATGGGTCAAGGTATACAAATAAGCTATTTGTATACAGTATATACAAATAGCTTATTTATAACCCACTCCCATGTAATTTTTCCAAATCCGAATAGTCTATGTTTTAGACCTTTATTTATATATCATCCTTGCAAAAATTAGCTAAATTGAAACTATTTGCCTATCTAACTTTGATCAAATGAATAGATGAACCAAATATTTCGGAAAAACCGTCCATATGTTTGATCAGAGTTAGATAGACAAATGATTTCTGATTTGACTATTTTTTGCAAAGATAATCTATAAATAGATGTCTAAAAAATAGACGTTCAGATTGTTAAAAAATTACATGAGATTGGGCTATGGGTGAAGGTATACAAATAAGCTATTTGTATACTGTATACAATAGAGTATTTCTGTATATATATACAAAGACTTTTCAAATGAAGAATCCCCATTTAGTGTTATACAATGAGAATGTAATCTAGGAAAATCAATACAATGAGAACATGCCAAATTATACATTTCTTGTGTACGCAAGTCCTAGTAACCAAGTGATGAGATCTCTTTTGTACTTCCTAGTAACTAACTGAAAGGATCTCTTGTGACCGTTGTAGCCAACGGATTAGATCGTCGCTATACAATAAGACATAATTTCAAACATCCAAGATATGTTGGTTGCCAAATTATCATTGGAATCTTCTCCACTCAGCAGGTAAAGGAAGTTTCTCTACTAACACAAACCAACTATTATAAACATCTATTCCAATATAACTAATTCATCACATTGTTGTGCATCGAAAATCACTACGCAAGGAAAATTCCAATAATGGATTGTCTCTTACGAGCCTACCCAATAATTATAAATAGGAAGCGCACCCCCATTGCTCTCCATCTATCAACACAATAAACAATATTCGACTACCAAATCAGCAATTCAAAATATAGAAAATCATTCAACTTTGTTCATCTTCTTGCTGAAAGTCATTTTATACATCTTCATGAACATGATGATCAGCCCCAAGAAGCTCATTAAAATGGCAAAGAAGTGGCAGAAGATAGCTGCTCTGGGGAGGAAAAGAATTTCATACCCATCAAGAGTTGCTGCTAACAAGTTGAAGGGTACAAATGGAAATAAAGGCAGTTTTGTTATCTACAGCATTGACAAGAGGCGTTTTGTGTTGCCCTTACCCTATCTCTCCAACTACATTTTCCAAGAGCTTTTCAAAATGTCTGAAGAAGAGTTTGGAGTCTCAAGCAGTGGGCCTATAATATTGCCATGTGATTCAGTCTGCATGACTTACATATACATACTCTCATTTGTCCAGCGAGGAATGTCGAGCATAGATATGGAGAAAGCTTTACTCAAATACATTATTAGCAGTAGCAGCTGCTGCAGCTCTATAATTCTAGTTTCCATCAAACACACATGCATCCCAACACTACTTACTCCATCCTTTGTGGTTACTGATATTAAAGTTTTATGTGGGACTTTAACTGAATGTGCATATACATACTGTATACATATATATAAAATGAAGAGAAAAGGCTTTTTCCTTAATATTGCTGCTCTTTCCAATGACTGATGACTTGAAGTTCCTTATGCTTTAAATAATGTCTATTTTCTCCTAAATTAATTTACCAATACTGGATAGATGGGGTTTGGTCAACCTTAGCAAGGAGAGCTAAGCATAGAATTCGGCAGTATGTAAGTTTAAAATATGAGACTTTGAATGTGTATTTCCTTCTCCAAGATGAATGGTAAGACCAACTGCACATCATTCTTTATAAGTATAGGAGGTTGGAGA